>JASEKS010000346.1:0-96722 GCA_030770415.1 Pleoardoris graminearum
GGTATGCACCAGTGGAGTGGCGTGAGTTCATGAAGCGTGTGGTTGACAAGATGGAAGGACACACTCCAGCGTAGATGGGGCAACATACTTTGTTAGCATTGGAAATATCTGGAATGATCGGAGATACAGCCCGAGGGTAAAGGTTTCAAGTTCGAATGAGCTTTCCATTACGTATCCTGGAGTATCGCAGGTGCTCAACCTTTCCAAGGTTTCAGGACGATAGATGGGGGATAGCTACCATTCCTGCGGTCCTTGCTTTCGGATGGCACAGTTGGTGACGATAGGGTTTCCGCTTTGACAGAGCCATGCGGTTTCGTTTGCGGAGCTTTGTGAGCTGCAGGCTTTCAGCGTCTTCTTCGCTGGGTTTTCTGCGGACGGCACCATTATGGAACTGCTTTACTCATTGCGATTCGTTCAGGACGGGGTGCTTTCATACCCCATCTGCGTTGGTAGCTGTGTGCAAATCGTTTAAAACCTCGGTCAATAGACTTGCTCGGTGAAATAAAGCAAACAGCTTCCTTATGTGAGGTCACCAGAGCGTCGTGAAGGACTGTAATAAATCACGGGAAAGACATGCACAAGTCACAACACATTTCAGCAAAAGGGCGCACTGAACAATTGAAAAAAGGGTAGCAAAATACATTATAACTGCGAAACCAATACACAACCGTCCTTGAAACAAAATTAGCATACACGCGTAGCCCGACCCAACACTCATACTTTCAAAATCAGATATACCCACTAACAACCAGCCCCGGTCCATCAACTCCAAGATCCCCCACCCCTCCCTTCTTCCCCCCACTCTCCTTCCACGCACTCTGCACATACTCCCTCAGCGCACCTACAAACTTCTCCACCAGCGCCGCCTGCGCCGTGCGCTTCCACTGCCCGGGCGTCCTCACATCAAACCCATCGACCACGACCTCTTCACCTAACGGCTTCACCACCCACCGAATCCCATCCGGACTCACCGCACTCGGCGTATCCGGGCCGAGGGGCCTCAAATCCGCGCGTTCCCTATGCCCCTCTCCAAACAGGGAGAACAGCGTCGCCGCAAGCCCAACGGGCATGTGCAAGCTATCGAAAAGGTTCGGCGCCTGCACCGTCTTGCCACCCAGCAGCACCGTCGTTAGGTTGCCCGCCAGCGGCACCAGCGGGTGCCCCGGGCGGCCGAGGAACGGGCCTGGCGGAAGACTCAGGGGGAGCTTCAGGCCGAGGGAGCTGGGCTCGCCCCACTTGAGGTTTCCGTTGACGGCGACGGGCGCGTCGACTCTGACGCCGAGGAGGACGCGCTTCCCGGCTTTCTGGCAGGCTTGGACTTCTTTGCCGAGGGCGGTGCAGTTCAGGAGGCCAGGGGCTTGAAGCGCTTGGCGAGGGTTGGCGGGGACGCAGCCTGGGTAGGAGCGGTCGAGGGAGGGGTAGGCGTTCGGGCCGTACCATTTCTGGAGGAGGGGGAGAGTGACGGTTTTGATTTTGGGATCGGCACAGATGTCTGCGAGGCGTTTGGTGTTGGGCGAGAATGTGACGTTGGTATCGATGACAGGTGTGGAGAGGGGGAAGCTCGAAGGGAGAGTGGGCGTGGGGAGGAGGGGGAGAGGAGCAGCAAACTTGCGAGGTGTAGGCGTTGGACTGGAGAGAGGGAGGTTGATGGGGAGATCCGGGATGCTGGGCGTAGGGATCTCCACTGGGATGTCGAGAGCAGGAGGACTGGCGGAGACAGGTTCAGCGCTGGGGGAAGGAGTCTCAAATGAAACCACAAAGTCAAACGATATCTCAGCGCTAGGCGTCGGCATATCCCCAATGACAAAGTCGAGGGAGATACTGGGCACCGAAGTTCCCGTCTCTGTAGTCACCGCGATAGAAATCTCAACAGACGGATCAAGCTCGCCAATCCCGCCGATGGCCGAAACTGTTGTCGGCTTGACGACCTCGCTCTCGCTAGAGACATTATCGTCAATGATCGGGAACAGTCCCGGTTCCCTAAAACCCGCATCGCTTGGGATAGGCTCGTCAGCCGGAACGTCTACTCCCATAATCGACACCTCAGGTACTGCCACAGGTGTTGGGACCACCAAGACAGTCACATAACTCGTGAACCTCATCTTCAAAGTCTTTGTTGTAGTCTTGCTTGCATTGATCGGCTTGAAGACTTCTATGGTCGGCAGCAGTGGATTGGTCAGGATGAGCGGAAGTGTGGGCTTTACTGAGATGGTGTTCACTCCTCCGGTATTGTTAAAGAAAGGCCTGGGCACAGCAATGGGTTTGCGTGTCGGCCGAAGCGGATTTGTCAAGATGAGCGGCCGTGTGGGCTTGGCAACAGCGCTCGTCGCTCCTTTCGTTTGATTCGCAAAGAAAATTTGATTGAGTGGGAAGTTTGATGGACGGACTAGCGGCGGTGGTAGAACGATCGGCTTGGTTGGACGCGGTCTCCTAGTGGACATAGGTCTCTTCGTCGACGTGTTCGCGATCTTATCTATGTTCTTGAACGGTTTGATACTCGGACGGAGCAAGATCGGCGAAGCATGCGGATGGCTAACCGTTGGCTTGGCTGTGAAGTTCCAGTTTGGCGGCGAAAGAGAAGGCGTCGCAAAATGAGGTTTTGTGATCGGTAGGACATATGTGCCGTTGACGAACTCCAACAGCGGAACGGGCAAGTTATCCAGGTCAACACCTCCCGTCTGTAGCGGGACATGCACTTCAGTCGACTCCGGCGTGGAAATGGCGATGGTTTCGTCAAGAGCACCCAGAGACTGTACAGGCGCAGTCACAACGGGGATTGGGAGCTCAGGAATGGCGATCTCAACGTCGGTGGGCGTTGGCCAGGTTATGTTGTCGGAGAGTTGCTCACCGGGCTCGAGGATGGGCAGAATAGATAAAGTCTCGGTCGCTTCTGGAACTGGAGCAACCGGTTTAGTTACCACTTCGACCGTCGCTGGTATTGCAATGCTTCCAGTGGGCTTTAGCCAAGTGAAGTTCTTAGAAAGCGGTTCGATAGGAGGAAGGATAGGCAAAATCGAGGACACATCCTCCGGTTCGCCGGTCGCAGTTGGTAGTGCTGCACTCAAGGACTCACCGATCGGTGGAGTTCCAGATGTGATAATGACGTCCGGCGTCAGCGCCACCGTGGGAGCGAGACCGGTGAGGTTCAGAGGCTCAACCGGCGGGAAGGAAGGCAAGACAGAGAACACATCTCCTGACTCCCCATTCGCTGTTGGCATGGGTCCCTTGCTTGAAGAAGGAGCTTTCTTCGTGCTAGACTTAGTCACAGTGACCTTCTTCGTTACGGTCGTCTTCTTCGTGGTGACAACCGTTTTTTTAGGCGGTGAAGTGCTAGCGGCAGCAACACTGGAAATTGATATTGGCGCTGAGCTTGCCGAAACAACCGGTATATCGCTTGTTGAGCCCACGGCCCCTACACGCGTCGGTGTGATGACCACTGTAGTCGTAGGCGAAGGACTCGCCGCGGCCGTCGTATCAGCATCGGGAGCTTCTTTGAAACCTAGGAGTCCACCCAATATAGTTCGAAAGACATCGATGGGATCGAAGCCACTCAAGAAAGTTCCTAGCTCCTTGAAGAAATTCTTGCCTTCCTTCTTGTCATCAAGCGTAATAGCGACGTTGTGTGCATTTTCAGATTCAGGGATGGGTGCACGCGCATCGAGGACGTGATGAGTGTATGGATGGCGAGGGATATGGTTCGGAAGCGCAACCGCGTACGTGATGTTCAGAATTAGTAGGATGGCTGTCACCACTCTGGTGGTGGAGGTTGGGCAAGAGGGCGCCATGACGAAGGCCACTCACAAACGAGTGAAGGCGAAAAACGAGCGACGAAAAGTGGAAGAGGGAAGGAAAGACATTGGGTGGTGGCGTATATAAATTCGCCAAGTAAGGGTAGGACGGTCAAGGGAGGAATGTTCCGCCATCATAACACCAGCTGCGGGAGTCATCAAATCCAGATGGAGCGGACCGAGGGGCTCGTATACAGTCGATTGCGCAAGGTGGGCGTTGAGAGCCTATCATGTGGTTGATTACCATTGCCAGAGCGTTGAGCGGAAGCTCCATTGTCGGGGCATCACCGGGACGGAACCCGTCCTTAGCAGAAACAGAAGCATGTGATTGTGCGGTTGGATCTGGTTGGTCGGGCGCAAGCATAACATTGAAACATTGTTTGCATTCCGGCCTTTTGACGTTCGAAAGTGGAATGTTCGAAACTATGCGTACGATGAGGGAAAACCGGTCTAGAAGGGTGCGCCAAGTTCAGTGGAGGGTCGAACGCTTACGCAGGACAAAAGGACTACATCGCCTAGCTACTGTATCGGTCCGCAAAGCGGTATCGTGCCGACCAACCGTGAAATATAGCGACCGTTGATGATGCAATGAAGGCAGGAGAGGTTCGTGAACCTCTGTACCGTTCACTCCTGTAAAGACTACGCCTCTAGCGGTATTGAACAATGTTGCACAGTCAATCTTCTTCGCGTGGCCCTGTATGTCAGTAGAACAAAAAGACGACCCAAAGCTGAAATCTTTTTCCCGAGGGCATATCATTCGAGCGCCTTCATAAACTAGAATACTACCTGGTATGCAGACGGCATGACACGTTGCGCCCATATATAGTACAGCTTTGTCGAGATTCTTGTTCTCAACTCCTTCGTTGGATATTTCGAACCAAAGCAAAGCCTACGCCTGTTGTCAAGGATTGCCTTCAACAATCAAGACGCGCGGCGAGAGCGTAAGTAACCCTTCGCATGACGGTAAACTCCTTTGGCGCCATTATTCCACTGGTATCGTTTCATAAATCATGCGTACCCAACGCCTTGTTTACCAGCTTACAACCCACTGATGGTAACCCATCATCCAAAGATTAGAGGTGGTCCAGTGTGCGTATTGTGAACCCTGTGGTGACGCAGCCCACGATGCCTCCGCGGGCGTAATCGCAGCACTCGCAGCTAACGGCCATCCCTCTTCAGTCTTTCGTACTCGGCCTCTTCAAACTTGGTCGGTCGTCGAGCGGCATTGTCCTCACACCGGATCGGGTGCTGACCCTCGCACCTCACCAATTTGAACAGGTAGTCCTCCTTTCCCTTCTCGATGCGCTCCATGCCCACAACCCTATACAGGCCATCGTACCGCAGACCGACTGTCGGGCGGTAGCGGTTGTTCTTTGCAAGTTGCGAAGAACGCAGGACGCGCACCGGCCTGTCGGGGAACTCTTCGCATGATTCTATCAAGCGTTGAGTATTTTGTGTAGGTTCCATGTTCCTAGTCTCGGTCCCCGAATACCAGATCTCATCACCCTCATCCTTGTCTTTATAACCTCCTCCAGCCGACAGGACGATCGAGTAAGCGCCTTGGTTCTTTTCGCCCCATATTCCACCCTGTGGAGCACCGTGAGCTCCATCACGCACGGCACATAGTTGCGTAGGCCACCATTGACCAAGTACGAGATCCCCTTGCCCGTGATAGTTTGCGCTGACTTTCAGAGACGGATTGTTCTGCCACTCGGGATCAATCTTATCACTTTTACGGTCCTTGCCTTTGCGTGTGACGATGCCTCGCAGGAGATCCGGCTTGAAGTCCTGTTTGTACCAGCGGAGATACAGCTGCCAGGCATCTGCCCGGAGATCCCATGGATAGTCCACATTTTGAGCCAAGAAAATGCGTGGTAGCCCGTTCTCGACCTTCAGCATGTTCTTCTTACGCACGACGTACTTGTCTACGCCTTTGAGCATGATCTCGGCTTTGTGGACATGGTCACGGAGTTCCTCGAAGAGCTTCTCCTGTTGTGCGGGTGCGGGTGCGGGTGCGGCGTTTTCGCAGCGCCTTATGCAATCCTTGAGCCCATCGAGCGAGCGTAGGGCTTGAGTGCGATCTTTATTCGGGTGCTTCAGGTTGCGCTCCAGTATTTCAGGTGTGATTTGTTGAAGCCTATATTGCCTCAGTTGGTGCGGTCCTCTTACCTCTGCTGTCGAGCTAGAATTTGACGTACCATGCAGGTTCCGGCTTGGCCTCGTATGTCGTCTTGACATTGCTCTTGATGAATGCTACCTTTACAGTCGGCTGCACGATTGACGTATGAGACGTGCTTGACGGCTTTCGGCCTCCGGCCGTTCGGGATGATTCCGCTATAGTCTCCGCCCCCGGCAACATGGTGGCACAGCTTGATGGTTTACTAGCTTTGCGAGATGCGCTGCCTACGGACGGCTGTGTGGCCTTATTCTGCTGGCTCTTTGCTTGTCGGCTTGCATCTCGAGCTCCAGCATCGTCAGCTTCATCGTTCCTAGACAAGCGCTGCTCTTCGCGCAGCCGCTGACGCTCCCCTTCTGCCTCGGGCTCGATCATTGACTTCATTGTGTACTTCGCGGTCCCCGCATCCGAACGGCCATACACCGTCTTCAAGGGGTCTTCCCCACGGGCCTTCGCCTCGCGGACCATGCGGTATTCGTCTAACAGAGAAAGGCCCGCGACTTCGTCTGAATCTGTACAGCCATACACCGTCCTCATAGGGTCTTCCCCCCTGGCCTTCGCCTCGCTGATCTTGCGGTATTCGTCTAACAGGGAAAGGTCCGAGACATCCGTCTTCATAGGGTCTTCCCCACGGGCCTCGCGGAGCTTACGGTATTCGTCCACCACGGAAAGGCCTTTCTTAGCCTCAGCATAGGCGTCAAGGAGCCACTGTGGCGTGTTGAACACCACTTCGTTGTTATCGTTGATCATGTTGCGTGTTGACCCAGGATAGACAATGCGGACGCCGAGGAAGTGGTGAGCAGCAGCCAACTGAAGGAGGTACGGGTGGAAGTCAATGGAGAGGTAGTAGAGTTGTGATAGCGGAGTCTTTGGTTAAAGAGCCTGGAGCAGTGCTGTGGTGCAGGAAAGCCGTTTACTAGTCGTCGAGACAGTTGTTTGGTCCAAGTGGCACCTTCCCCAAGAGACCCCGGTTATGCCAGAGTGGCAACACTACCGGACTTATGAAAAGCTGCTGATCAACCAACACTGGTCAAAAAGAGGACAGCTGAGCTGGTGTTGCCGATCGGGTGGAAAGAAATTGAGAAGGCAAGCAACCCGCCTGGGCAGTAGCGAGATGTCGCTAGTGCGCTTAAGACCCGCCCGAACCTTGAAAGATGTGGACAGTTAACCGTCTCGCAATAAAGCAGACGAGAGAGAACGAAGGGAGGTGGAGGGTGAGAGTGACGGTGAAGATATACGAGAAGAAAGCGAGGTCTCGCTCCTTCCTTGGTTCACGAGCGCACGGACCACCTGCACGCTTGCGCAGCGCAACGTAACGCAACGCAACGGAAGTTGCTTTGCCTGGAGCGGAACGGAACAGCCAGCAAGGCAAAAAGCAACGGAAACGTGGCTTCCTTCGATCAAAATATTCAGAGAGAGACTTTGCGGCTGCGGCGGAACCGGATCGTTATCCTCATAAACGGAACATATCTCATTTATGGCTGTTCTTGCGGAGCTACCTACGTGCGACATTCGTACCACGCGACTTGGTCCTAAAACACAGCCCATGTTCTTGCGTGACTCATCTTAACCATCATTTCGGCGCCAGCATTACAACTTATATTACTCATCGAACACCACCAAACAATCTCGGAACATACGAATACTATCTCGTCCTTTTCAGTCATAGTTCATCTCTATCTACGGGTATCAACCCAAGCCCGAGCGCCGCGCTAAGCAAACACGTGTACCTTCCTACGACGCTACATCCAATACACACGGCGTCTACGCCCTTGATCCAGATCTTTCTTCGTTACTCATAACCTTCCCCAGCGCCTCACCTTCCACCACCGCCTCCGCAGGCCCCCTCTCCACCTCGCTCATCCCACCACCCAACTCCGTTCCCAGGCTGATCCATCCCCGCACAGAATCTTCCGCATGATTCAAGATGTTTTCATCCTGCGGGACACCCTGCTCTAACCCCTCCACATCTGTCAACTCCATATCCTCTTTGCTCGTCGCCGCAACTTCAATTTCCGCGTTGCGCAGGATCTGGAGCATAGCGCGCGTGTTGAGGCGAAGCACGCGCTCTGGCTCCTTCGCGCCGAATACTTTCGTCGTGATCCAGGGGAACAGGACGCCAAAATCGGATTGGGAGAGATGCGCTGAAGCGGAGGGGTAGAAGATATGAGGTCCGGGCTGGCTGGGGTACTTAGCATGTGAGTCTGAGGGCTTGGCGACGATGCGCTTGGTGTCGTTGAGGTTGGAAGACCATTTGTAGAACGCTTCAGAGAGGATAGCGAGGAGGTTCGAGCCGCCAGCTGGTGAGTCATAGCACGGCATGGGCTTGTTGCGGAGCCAGGATGTGAAGGGAGATTGAACGGGAAGCGTCCAGAGATCAAGGAGCATGACGGGTGTTTGCGGGGTGATCTGACGGACAATGGAGGAGTCTTCGGAGGGCGTGAAAAGAGGTCGGTAGGACTTGAGGCCTGTATAGTACACCGACTTTACGAACTGCACGGTCGTGGCGGCGCCAAAGGAGTGGCCTGCGAACGAGATTTTGCCTGGCTCGTGGACGTCCAATAAGTGCGAGAACATAGTAAGCATATCCTTTCCACCCGTCTTCTTCTGATCTTTCGCCACATTCTTGAGCGGTATCCGCTCGTCGATCTTCAGCAGCGCGTCATAAATTAAGCCTAGTTCCCAGAGCCGTACCCGCAGTTGCTCGTCCCGGGCCTCGTACATCTCCGTGGACGCTTGATGCGGTATCTTCTTGTATTCAATGGTCTTCACCTTCTCTTTCCCTTCTGGCATGTTTACGAACGAAACAGGACAGCTTCCATCTCTGTGTTCCGGGGCAACTACTACAACACCGTGACTTGCCAGCGAGCCACAAATGTGCGAATATGCGTTCCTCGAGCCTCCCAGACCATGTGAAAACACCATGACAGGCCAGCGTTTCGATTCGGTCGGTGGCTCGAGGACATGGGCGTTATGGTGGACGGGTATTGTAATATAATACAGTAACTGCGGAAGCGTCCTGCTGCAAAGTCAATACGTACTCTCTAATGCTCGAATCTGCATGACCTACGCAAACAACCCCGCCATCGCATTCCCTGCGCCGAGGAATTTTGCATAGGCGCTTACAACCTCTTTCTGCGGACTTGGTATCCATCGCACCCCCTTCTGATGGTTTTCTTGTCGCGCCGGATAGAACATGCGGAAGGATATTGTTGCTAGATTCGTACACGGACTGTCCGAACGGCCAGGACTCTCCAGTTGGCTCGCTGGAATCTCAACATCCACGGAGCCGACCTTGTAGGGTCCCGTGTATGCCGGAAACGCAGGCGTAGGGTTGATCTTGTCCAACCAGGTCATCGTCGGTATCGGTCCCTTGCCTGGCAGCTGTCTGAGTATCGACCTAGTGTAATTAAATAGCGACACTGTGGCTACTTCGCTACGGAGCCTCCACCTTGACCGTTGAAAAGAATGTTGAAATTGACAGTTGAAATGGCGTCTATGAAGGGTGGAGGGTGGCCAAAAGGAGAGCACGCGACAGTGACGATAATGGAGTGAGAGAGACCGCAGTGACGGGCGCCACAGCACTAGGTGCTAACGCAGGAACATCGCAAAACTTGGCCGTGAGAATCTTCCATGGGGCGCCGTCGGGGGCGGGCGCAGGCAAGGCTAGAACTACAAAAAGCCGACAAGAGTGTGTCGCGTAATCGGCGTTGTCAACGCCCAGGTGCCTGGTGCGCGACCCTATGACGTTGCGTCCCCAAGGGAACCGAGGCATTGCGTTAGGTTAGATCAGCCTTGGCGAATGCAGTGTGCCTGGCAGGCAAAGAATAGCTTGCAGCGCGACGCAGCAACGCTATTATTTTATCCATGTCCATTAATACGTCGGCGAGATCGACGCCACCCACTATTAAGCGGCCGCCGCCCTAGTTTGTATAGCTGAGCTTAGTAGTGGCGTTATCTGCATCTGTATGGTTGGTTTTAAGCCGTTCGTTCATTCATGTCGGACATCTGAATGGTTCATGGTCGATTCCCTCCATTAGCTGGCGATTTCACAGCTCGTACACAGTTCTTCATGCTCTGTGGTTGGGCGACTAGAGGATAACAATTAGGCAAGCCTCGGCCCCACCGCTGGGTTTGTCGCCCCAGCTGTAGCAGCTGAAACTCGTCATCCTGGCATGGGGGGGCAGTTGTGCTCGTATGTTGGCCAAGATTGGCCTACCTGTGCGACTCCAATTAAAGTGAAGCGTCGAGCATATCAGCTGAAGTTGAGCTCTGTGTTCGGGGAGAATGAATAGACCAGCATGCATCATCAGATGAGATCATATTAATGGAGGCTTCTTGTTGGTTCTTGCGATTCCAAATCGTACATTTGCGACGCTCCATCGAGCAAACCCCGTATAGGAAAGGGGATCGGTAATTCCACGAATGTAGACTGTGCAGTGATGAAGCGCAAGAGCGCAAGAACAGTCAGGAAGAAATTTGTCGAAATGGCTCGCGACGAAACGTTGCCCAGCGCGAGTCCCAGATTGCCTATCGGGTGACTTCCATATCCATAACAAGCCTCATAAATGGACCGAGTGAATTATATTGCTAACATTAAGGTTCTCTTTACATACATACAAGAGCTCGAACTCAGCTACCCGCCTTAATGTCATCAGCAATCTTCTCTGCAAACGCGTAGATCGTACTCTGCGGGTGCCCCGGGGGCAGAATGGCAAAAGAACTCGCATCCACAACCCTCAATCCACTAACCCCAAACACTCTAGCCTTATTATCTACCACAGCGTCTGCGTCGTTCTGCTTTCCCATACGACACGTACAACTAGCATGCCAAACTGTTTGCAGCGAGTCCCTAATCGTACTCAAGATTTGGTCATCAGTTTGCACCCCAGGACCCGGGAAATATTCCGTAGGGTCCGCAAGACCCGGCTGCATAGCTGGCGACTGGAAGGCCTGACGCACGCGCTTGTAGGCTGCCACTGCCACCGAGACATCCGTAGGGTCAGTGAGCCAGTTTGGATTTATAACAGGAAGGTCGCTGGTGTCTGCGCTGGTGATGGTGACATTTCCTCTGCTGAGAGGTTTGACAAGAGCAGCGAGGATGGTCGCATACTGGTAGCCATCCTTGGGTTGTTGGAGGAACAAATTCTGAAAATCGCCGATGTAGCCGGGTCCGCTCAGGTACTCAATGTCCGGCCAGGACTGTGGGTACGAGTCGAGGACGGCGGCAGCGGCAGGCGTGATCATGTTGCGAGGTGCGTTCTCCCAGCCTATGTAGTCGGCAACAGGGTTGGTGAGGGGACCTTGTTTGAGAAGCGTGTAGTCGATTGCGAATTGTTTGGCATTGTAGAGGGGATCGTTGGCGAGTCTGGTGAGGGTTTCGACTTGGACGCGGTATGCGGGACCGAAGAAGATGTGATCCTGCATGCCTTGGCCGACGCCGGAACGGTCGGCGATTACAGGAATATTGTATCGTTGGAGAGTAGCGGCGGGTCCAATGCCAGAGACCATGAGGAGTTGCGGGGACTGGAAAGCGCCAGCAGACACGATGACTTCTTTTCTTGCGGATATGACGGCGCCGGAGTCTATGCGAACACCAGTGGCTTTTTTGCTTGAATCAAAGAGGATCTGTTTTGCCAATGTTTTTGTGTATGCTTTCAAGTTCGCTCTTTTCTGTGAATCTGTTCCATAGTATGCTGTCTGGCTGCTTTCTCTGGTCTGTGAGTCTGGATGGATTGTCGAAGTGCAATACTGGCTGCCATTCAAAGTTCCCGTGTTGAAGTCTGTAGCCCGCGGCAGCCCAATGGCGTTCAAACCAGCTTCCATCCAGCTGGAAAAAGGACCTGCGTAGTTCGCATACGAGACTTGGAGCGGAGAACCAGATGGTGAAAAAGCGGAGTCCGAGTACGAGGGGGTTGCATTGGCCGCGCGAGGCGGGGATTTGGGAGGCGTGAATTGAACTGACTTCCGGAAGTAGGGTAGCCAGTTATCGAAGGTGTATGAGTCATCTCCAACGAGGTCAGCCCAGCGTTGGTAAGAGCCGCTGTCACCACGTTGGTATATCATGAAATTTCGTGCAGAACTGTTTCATCAGCTTAGCCTCGAAGTGAATCACTTGGACCAAACGTACCTTCCACCTAGACACTTCCCCCTCGCATAATGCAATGACCTGCCATTCGCACCCGCTTGCGGGGCCGTCACAAAATTCCAATCAACGAAAGGATTCGTGTCTAACGGGCTCGCGCCTGCCCAAATAACATCTCCCACTGGCGTAGATGAAAGAAGGGGGTTTGAGACCTGATAAAAAGTACCCGCTTCAATGACAGCGACCTGGGTATTCGAGTCTTCAGAAAGGCGATTTGCGATGGTGAGTCCTGCGGTACCGCCGCCTACGACCACGTAGTCGAATGTCGCATCCTGTCTCTTCTCGTGATGGGAGAGAGGAACGGCTGAGACAGAGGAGAAAGAAAAGATGGAAAGGGTAACTAACTGAAGCAGGCAGAACGAAGGACGAGGGAAAAGCATGGTGATGGTGACACGACGCCTACAGTGAGCGCAAAGATGGAATCCAAATATTTAACCTCCTAATCGCCTATGACGTAAATTCATGCCTTTGGCGTGAATTCATGCCTTGTGCACGTATATCCTAGCCAAACCTAATTGTAGGTTTGTGTGCTACCAACCACTATGCCGAAGCACTGCGCCGAGGACCAAGCATTATTGGGTCATTTTTTTTTTAGATATATACGAATCGGCGAGCAAGAGGTGAAACGCCTCGGCCTATGCATGTGATTTGTTCATCGTGAACTGAGGGCCTCGGGGCGTGTAGCCCTGCTGTTTCAGTCAAGACAGGGGTGACAAGTACGTCGTGGAAGCCAATGTACCCAGCACGAACGTCAACATCTTAGATTGATCTGGAAAGCCTCAAAACATGAATATCTTTGCAAGGCATGACAGGCCTGGGAAAACCTTATGTGTTGAAAACAAGCATGGCAGTCATTGATGGAAGCTTGAATGGCTATGTTTACACGTTCTCACGTTCTCCTTTATCGTGGTTAAAATAGATCATGCGACCACCGGCATAAATGACAACACGTTGATTACAGAAAGGGGCGCACCAAACAAATACGCAAAAGGTGTCAAGCTATGTTTGGAGGCAAAATACCATGGGTAAATGGGCTGACCAACAAATGGTCTAATAACTTGAACCATGGCTCGCTTAAGCCTTACCAAGGCTATCTCGATAAACTAAGCTTTCACTGGCTATGTGTCTAAGCCGATTCCGATCGATCAACTTCCCCGCAGATCTGCCCATGTGTGGGGAACTTCACGGGAAGGCTAGGCGGCCTGCTGAAGGATAGGAAATATACTACCAAGAAGGGCTCGATTTGAGACTCATCACCTTGACTATTGTGGTAGTGTTCATCTTAGTAAACCCGTTTGGAATCCTAGTTGCGTACCTGAAGCAGGACATCCAGGAAGCTTTTGGTGTAGGTTCGTATGTGTTTGCCGCGTGTGGTATTTTAGTTCCGCTTGCTGCTGTCGATTCCGACAAAACTTGAACACCGGGACTTCTTGACACTTATAGATACGAATCAATGAATGACAGTAGCTGTCATCATTGCGACTATCCAGAGGATGAACGTCTTGAAGCTCACGGAATGATTCTCGCATAATGGCATCTAATATATAACTGCACCTCCATCCCCTAAGTCGCATACAAAAGAGGACAGTACTCCTTGCAAATGATTGGACGATTAATGGATTCGGGCGCGGCGAAATCAGGAGCAGCCATTGTACTCTCCTTCGCGCGTACTGTAGTTCCTCCTCTAAAAGGACAGCCTCGACACTATGCCCTCGTTAAATCAAATCTTGCCGCCTTACGCATGTTTACTGAAGCCTACCCAGGTAGAGGAGATGTGGACGATCAGTTTGAGCGCTTGCTGCGAACCCCCCCTTGCGACTTCCACTTTAGCTGACCGGTTCCCGAGGCATACCGAGACAGCGAACGAGGCTGCCACGATCATGCAACAAACATTGGAATGTTCTAGGAATATACCGGTGTGCCAATGGACAAGCAGATATTAAGGGGTCTTCCCCGTAGGCTCACTCCACCTTGAGCAACTGAAACTTTTGCTGCTTTTCCCATTCAAATCGCGTTATGGCAGACCCACTGACTGCACTTGATGGCGTTGCTTCTATCATTCGGATGGTGGATGTCTTCCTGCGCCTGTCATCGAAATTCAGGTCCTGCGTCCGCACTGTTCGACATGCGCCGCAGGAGCTTCGAAGCTTCCATCTCGACCTATCGAATTTATCGTCAAGCCCGCATATTTTTCACGAAAGATTGGACCCTTGGCTAGCTGATCCGCGAGAATCGCGGGAAAAGACAAAGAAAAGACGACATGTTGCAGGCGTCATGAAGGAAAGTAAGACGGTGGAAGACGGATTCAGAACGCTGCTCGTAAGGTTCTTGCAAAACGTGGACAAGTTCGCAGTATCTACAACTTTGGTAGGCCGATGGGAGTGGTATTTTCAGAAACTGATGGCAGGATGATTAAAATGATCGCTTGAAAGCACGAAGTTTTCGACCACGTTGTTCATCATGCTTCGCATGTGCGTAGATCTGCAGCGAGGGTATACCAATTGCATAAGGCTTTACAAGAGGTACCACAAGATCTCGAGGCACGACTGTACAGTAGTCTCCCAATCTGAAGGAGGCCACACCCGCTAACCAGGTAAACAGACATCCTACAACGCAGCAAGTGAGGGAGCAGATGAAGGCCACGAGCGTTGCCCGTAAATGTCCCCCAGGACATATAAAAACAGCACACTACTGAGCACCGATGTTCTTTCCCCACGTGCAATCAATGCTTGATGAGACACAGATCATGGAACATTATGCAATAAAACGCCTCCGGAAAGAAGGCCGCAGGATTCGGCAAGAGCTATCACCAACCACACAGCCGTGATACTCCCGACGGCGGAACCCATCGCCAGACTTACGACATACAGCACAAGGGCCCTGTAGGCCTCAGCCTTCACCTCTTGATCTGGGCAGTGCGGGTATTCACAATACAAACCCAAAGGAGTCCGATCATACAGACAGTACAGACCGATAATCCGTGATGATGGTAACGGAACCAGAGAAAATTTTGGAAGCATCCGAAATGTTACCTCGTTCGACAGAATCAGTCCGCAGTACAACCGATACAGCCCTGCTGTCGTTTTCTAAACCGAGTGAAAGAGATGCGACGATACGTATATATAAAATAAATAATATCTCTCTAAATATTGGTTATTCTTTTAGGAGCTAACTACACTTAAAATACATATAACTTACTAATTACTAGATCTAAGCTTTATTTAGAGCTAAAACTACCGGCGCCCTTAACTATTTTAACTAATATTATAACTTAATAACGCTTTTAAAATACTTATAATTTAAAATTTTAATTAATTTTTAATTACTTTATAAGCCTATTACGTTAAATTTTTTATTTTTATAATATTTTATTTTATTTTTTTAATTAATACTACCCTATAGACTTTTCTTATAAATTTATATTTTATAAAGCTAGCTTATTTTATTTTATATATTTATATATTAATCAAATAAATAGTGTGGCTATAGTGGCTTAGGGAACTTATTTTATTTACTATTCTTATTATTCTTAAATTTTTTTTAATTATTAAATTAGCTATTTATAAAATAAGATCTACTATATAAAAAACCTTTTTATATATATATACTATTTATTTTTTTACCGCCTATCTACTTACTATTATACCTATATATTTTTTCTACTCTTAGCTATCCTTATCTATAACTTTAGTCTTCCTCTTAAGATCTATATTAAGGTATAAGAAGCTTTATACGATTACTAGGATCCAGCGCGCAACTTGTCGGGTAATTACACTAGCTAGTCACGAAACCCTAGCTAGAGCTACTGCGGATCAAACTTCGCCATGAGACGTTGATCTGACGACGACTTGGATACAGCA
The DNA here is from genome assembly GCA_030770415.1 of Pleoardoris graminearum. Lineage (NCBI taxonomy): Eukaryota > Fungi > Ascomycota > Dothideomycetes > Pleosporales > Didymosphaeriaceae > Pleoardoris > Pleoardoris graminearum. Next base: position 15,970 of record JASEKS010000346.1, read on the forward strand.
GACTTGAACAAGTCACTGTCCTCTCACGCCTATCCCGAAGGTGTAGTCCCATGTGAATGTACCCCATGCGCGACGCTGCTTTGGGCCCCTGTCCGAACTTCGCAGCTGTCACATCGATAAGAGCTCCGGCCAAGCTTTGAACAACACAGCACCACCGTAACCGCCGCTGTCGCGGCGCACCGACCGCGCGCCTTTGAGGAGCCTTTTTGCTAGCGCGAGGCGTCGTTGCTTGCTATCCCACGACCTTCGACAGCCGCGCGTGGAACCACAGTACGATACAATGGGCCGGCCCCGGAAGGAGAGCAACGCCTCGAGCCGGAGCGGTGAGGAGACGGCGAGAGTAGGTACGGAACACTTGCACACGAGCGGGGACATGCTAACGGCGCCGCAGGAGCTGGGCAGCATGTATGACTACCTCGCCAAAGTGATACTGCTCGGACCGAGCGGTGCTGGGAAGTATGGCATTCATCTCTCCCTCCTGTCTACCGCCCTACTCTACTGACCCCGCGCACCACGCAGGTCCTGCATGCTCCACCGCTTCATCAACAACTCGTGGAAGATCCTCTCCTCGCAAACCATCGGCGTCGAATTCGCCTCCAAGATCGTACACATCCACCCGCGCGACCCCTCGCGCGGCACCCGCAAGCGCATCAAGCTGCAGCTCTGGGACACGGCGGGCACCGAGCGCTTCCGCTCCGTCTCGCGCTCGTACTACCGCGGCGCCGCGGGCGCCATCCTCGTCTACGACGTCGCCAGCTGGCGCAGCTTCGACGCCCTGCGCACCTACCTCGACGACGTGCGCGCGCTCGCGAGCCCAGACTGCACGCTCATCCTCGCGGGGAATAAGCTGGACGTCGCGGACGAGCGGATCGGCGCGACGGGGAGCTATGCGAGCAGCTTCTCGAGCGAGGGCCCGGACTCGGCGGCCACGTCGGTGTCGTCGCGGAGTACAATACCCGCGCTGAATCACTCCAAGGCGACGGTTGCGCCCGAGGGGCGCGAGGTCCCGTTTGACGCGGCGAGCCGGTGGGCGGGGCAGAACGGGATACCCGTCGCGGTTGAGGTGTCTGCTTTTTCGGGCGAGAACATCGACGAGCTGTTCAATCGCCTGGCGCGTATGATCCTGACGAAGATCGAGCTGGGAGATATCGACCCGGATGATCCCCAGAGCGGGATACAATACGGTGACATTGGAGGATGGGGTGTGGACGATGGGAACGAGAGCATACGGAGTAGAGGCACAAGATGGGGCGGTGGCGGTGGGCAATTGCGGGAATGGGAAGAGGTGTTCAGGCTGAGTGGGAGTTCTGGGAGGCGGAGAGGATGCTGTTGATCTTTGTCTGCTTATGGGAATCTTTTCAGATCCATCTTCTCAGAGGTAGGATTGAGAGGATTCTTCGTGTGGCATTCGTTCGCTTTGAAGCAACATACCCCAATTTTTTTTTTTCTAGACGCCCGAACTACATTTGTAGACGCTCGAACCACAGCGAGCAGTCCCTAATATAATTCCTAATCACTCAATGCCCACGTAAGTCCTTTAGTACCTGTCTGCTCTCCACCCTTTCCTCGACAACCAGTCTGCACCAGACCATGCATCCAACCCACATCTTCATCCTTACTACATACTACCAATCCTTCCGTTACATTCCGCCTTTCCAATCAAGACAAAAAAACCGCATGACGACATACCCTCCAAGCACGCCTGCCATACCGGATCCGACGCCAAGCGAATCCTGCGTTTCGGATCCTGGTTGCGAGTTAACGACCCGCTGGCGTGACAACGCACCGGAACAGGCCCATCTCGATCTCTCTCACGACACAAGTGCAGAACACCCGTCCCATTCGCATGACTCTCGCGGCAAGGGTCCCGCGGTCAGCGGGCCACACTTGCTCGTTCCCCTCCCCCAACCACCACGCTCCCGTACTCGGCGCTCGTATTCGTCCACGGCCGTCTCTCCTCCGTACCTGTACGGTATAGACCATGGCTGATGCCCTCACGCACGCATCTACCGCGCAAGTCCGTATCCAGGCCCACGTCTATGCCGCGCCCCTCCGCCATAATCTTGCGCTCCCAATCGAGCTAGCCTGTGGAACCCCCCGTTCATGATCTCCAGGACGCCGTTTCATCAAACGCTGAAATTATGTTCCTCAAATCAGACGACATGATGCGGGCCCGCAGGGCTGCTTCAGCAGGCTATAAGATGGAAAGTGCTGGCGAGGGTGGTCGTGCAAGCTGCGCTGGCTTTTGCTTTCTTCGCCTTTGGGTTGTGTACATTCGTTCGTTCTTTGACAGAGTTTTGAATATACCGAGGAGCTTGCTTCTTCTTCTTCCGTTCGTTCGTTCGTTCGTTTTGTTACGGAGAGCTATCGTGCAAGACGAGCTTCTTTGTTGATCCGGATCTGACCATCGAGTATATTATCCATACGACCAAAGGATATCGCAATGATGCAGGTCTTCCTCTCCGTCCTGGCCCTCTCTTCCTCCTCCGCGGTCCTCGCCGCGGTCCCAATCTACGGGCAGTGCGGAGGAAGCACCTACACGGGGGACACGACCTGCGAGGCCGGCAACGAGTGCAGGCAGTTCAATCCCTACTACTCACAGTGCCTCCCTGGCGCTGGACCTGGCACCGGTACCGGCGCGGGAGCTCCCCCCGTTGGCGGCAGCGCACCCAGCAGTGGCGTCCCGCTGCCGTCCAGCAACGCAAGGTTGTCCACGGGTACCGGTGTAGGGACTGGTATCGGTGCTGCACCGACGACCTTGGCTACGCTCGCAAGTAGCGCTGCAGCTGGAGCGATCACGGGCGCCGCGAATCTTGCGGCGAGCTCGATCGTTGTGAACTCTACGGCTGCGGCCGCGCCTACAGGTGGGGCTGGGGCTGGAGGCAGCAGTTTTACCGGTGCGAATGGGGCCAAATGCTCCATCAACGAGAAGTTTGTGGCCAAGGGGAAGAAGTATATTGGTGTTGCGGCCGACCAGAACACGCTGAGCGACGCGACGAACGCGGCGATCATCAAGGCCGACTTTGGACAGGTCACGCCGGAGAACTCGTATGTCCTTTCCCCATCTCTTCGCCATCCTCATCTTCATCATTCTATCGGGCTTGTGGAGGTATGTTGCTGACTTGAGACAGTATGAAGTGGGATGCCACCGAAGCTACCCAAGGCAAATTCACCTTCACTGGTTCCGACGCGCTCGTCGACTTCGCGACAGCCAACAAGAAGCTTGTTCGCGGCCACACAACCGTGTGGCACTCCCAGTTGCCTACATGGGTGTCATCCATAACCGACAAGGCGACCCTCGAGAAGGTCATGAACACGCACATCCAGACTCTTTTCGCGCAGTACAAGGGCCAGATCTACGGTTGGGTAAATCGCCCCCATTCTAATCCCAGACTGTAGCTTCGTACTAACTTCGGTCCAGGACGTCGTCAACGAGATCTTCGAGGAAAATGGCAACCTCCGCTCTTCCGTCTTCTACAACGTCCTCGGCGAAGACTTTGTCGCTACCGCTTTTAAGACCGCCCGTGCAGCCGACCCGGCTGCTAAGCTGTACATCAACGATTTCAACTTGGACTCTGCTAGCTACGCAAAGACCAAGGCTATGGTGGCCAAGGTGTCCGAGTGGGTCGCAGCCGGTGTTCCTATCGACGGTATCGGCTCCCAGACGCACTTGGGCGGGAACTGGCCCATTAGCGATTATCCCGACGCATTGAAGTCGATTTGCGGTGTCGTTGACGAGTGTGCCATCACCGAGCTCGACATTGCGGGTGCCACGGCCTCCGACTACAAGACGGTGATGCAGTCATGCTTGGATCTGGACAACTGTGTTGGAATCACCGTGTGGGGTGTCAGTGACAAGAACAGCTGGAGAAAAGAGGTGTCACCGTTGTTGTTCGATGCCAGCTTCCAGGCTAAGGACGCGTACAATGCCATCTGCAGCATGTTGTGAGGGGAGAGTTGAGTGCGAAGAACCTTCATTGTAGATATCATATTTTGCTGTATTGCATGTGCATACCTCTCCCAGAGAGGCCGGAATAATTTCATCGGGTATCATACCAGAACGCCATCCTCCATGCTAATGTGCTTTTCATAGTTCTTCTTCCTCAGTGTGGATTCTCGCTGATACGAGACCTCCGAGATCGGCCCATGCCAGGCCGTTGGTGCCTTGCGCTGCTAGATATGCTATGTGTTTATTTTTGAGGCGTTTGTATTTGATTCCATTCGATCCAGATGGCGTCTGCGGGGCTGGACGTTTGCTCGCGATAAATGGGTTCGAGTTGAGGTCCGATGGCAGCCCGGAAACAGAAACGGTTATGGTACCCTGTTCGTCTTCTGGTAGCTCTCTGCGCGAGACGTTTTGATCCGGCTTGGGGTGCGCAGGCCCAGCGGATCCTTCCGCAACATTGCCTGGCCGATGCATCTCGTCGACGCTATCCAGAGTATCCAGCGGTGCTGTGAATCGATCTCCTGGGTTTGGTTCCCCTTCAGTTGGGCGAGCACTGATTACTTCAGTGTCCATATCGCATCCCTGTTTGTCCAACCCTTTAACCGCAAGAGGACTTCCCGTACCCGCAGCGCTGCTCTGCGTATCAAGTTCGCTCTCGTCCTGTTCACGCCTCTCAAGCGACTCTTGCTCCAATCTGGCTTCGTATATCTTCATCATCTTAGTATCGTGGCAGAAAGTGTCACCTGAGCAGAACGCTCCAAACAGGTATCGCATGCTCAGCTCGGGATCCCATTTGTTTTCGTCCACGGTACACGGGAAGACATCTTTCGGTCTGAATGCTTCCACGAGCTCACATAACTCGGAAAAGGAAGAGTGGCGCGAATACGGAAAGCGGATTGTCCTGTTCAGCGACACATTTTCTTCTTCGGGCTTCGCTACGTGCGATGAGAGGACTGAGGCAAGGTACTCCAGTGACAAGTCTGCCTCCTTATCCTCACTCTCATTTGACATATCTACATCAAGATCGATAATGCCGTCGCCTTCCTGGAGTGCTTTTCGCAGTAAATCCGACAGCTTTGACAGTAGCTCTTTGTCTTTGATAGTCTGGGCGCATAGATCCATAATCTTATCGATGTCAACCGCGGATCCAGTCTCGAGCTCCTCTTTTAGGTCCAAGTCGCCCTTCCCGCCTCCAGCACCTAATTCCGCAATTTCGATGTCGGTGCCTTTGACGCGCGTGATGATTGGGATGATGTGAACGACCAGAGCATGCTAACAAAGGAATTAGCTATGCTATGAGTCACAGGCCTCGCCACAGGAATTTTCGCGCATGCGTTGACTCCAATCTGAATTTCTCACTATACATACCTTGTCGTGGTCGATGACGGGACATCCCATACCACGCTCACAAGAATGAATACGAACGTGTGGTTGCGATGTCAGACAACCGGGTTGCACACGATTGCCATTCCTGAAGCCACACAATGCTGGCGCTTCGCGAACGTCCAATCCAGACTCACGTAGAAATTTGTTGTCTGACTGCACATTCAGACCGGTCTCTCTCAATGACTTCTTGTCAAGATTGGACAATGAACCATAGAGACGCGTCCTATACTGATCCAGATGGATCCTCGATTGAAGGAATGCGGAAAGCGCTATCCAAACATTTTCGTACCCAAAGGTCCAAGAATGGAAGTAGAAGATAGTATCATCAGGATACTTGGCGACTTCTCCCAACAGTTGCCGGATACCCTCTGCTTTTGACTGAAATTCGCGATATGGGTAGGATTTAGTTGCGAAGGTGGTGTCTAGGTACATGCAATCTAGGCGACGGGGCCCAATGGTGTATGGTAATAGTATTGGGTTTTGCACCAGTGAGTTCACCCACCAGGTCTCGGCTCGGATGTCTCCGGTGTATAGAATCGCTTTGCCGTCACCTTCGATGAGGAACATGACCGCGCCGATGCAGTGATTGGCGTCGATGAGCGTGACTTGTATGTTATTGCCCGGAGCAAGTTCAATGGTGGTAGGCGTGTCCAACGGCAATGGCTTGGCCAGCTTGCGCATGCTCCTGTCGTAAGTGACAGTGCGACTCTCCAATTTCTTTTGGGCAAAGTTAATTCGGTAGTGGTACTTTTCCAGACGAAGCAGAATCTACAGGCCATCAGCATGGTTCCTTCCTATTGCAGGCAACTTGACGGAAAATGCTGAAATGAAGGGATGGATGCTCGAGCGGAACTCTTGTGAATTCGAGCTGAGGACCTCCGCCCAATGTCTGGCAAAGTGTATAGGGATGGTATGGCTGGCCTTGGGCGAACAGCCACTGGATCGTCCGTCAACAATGTGTTCTTACCTCTCTTGTCGCTGCTGAGCAATACACAAAAGGCGCCCGCAGGGACTCGAGTCCCGCAAGATGATCACTGTGCACATGGCTCAAAAAGCACGCCAAAGGGGCCTTGGGCTCCGGCTGCTGTCGGAAGTAATCGATGCGGATGTGAGGAAACTCGGCTACGGTGCCTTTGAAGGTCGACATGGGCGATATCGGTGACGGGCGTTAGTGTGCATGACAATTCACGAAACAATATGGTCGATGGGATTCGAGCAGTCGCCGCAGTAACCGAATGCGGTAGTGCGTGAAGCGTTGGTGGAGGGAGCAAGGTTCCAAAGCAAGGCTGCCGGGGTTGGGTTGCAAGGGACGAGTGGCGGGCAGGGGCGGGATGAGGCTTCCGAATCCAGACCCGGGAAATAGCGTCCCTGGTCGCGACTGCGACTGCCCATTTCTCACAAACTCGTGTGCCGCCGTCGGGCGTTTCGTGCTGCCGCGAGATGTTTGGAACATTCACTGCTAGGGAAGTGTCTATCAAGTTGGGAGGGTCCGGAAAATGCACGCTTGGCCTGCAGCAGCGCCGTCGAGCTTTCAGTCCTCGTGCAGAGGCTCGCAGCCACCAACAGCCAATGGATCACGGCCCTCGTGAATTCAAGCAAGTTCAGGCACGCAGGCAAGACGGCGATTGGGCGGCTCGCGCGCGCAAATACACGCACAACAACAACGCAGAGCAGAGACAACGCACAGGAGGGGCATCGCCAGGCATACGGCAGACGCTGGCAAGGCACCCTTTTGCGTGAATGAGTGGCCATGCATGCGGTAAGACGGATGGGCAGGGCCTCGCTGGGCTGGTCGAGCCCCGGTCCCTGCGGCAGGCTGGCTTTGCGGCGGGATGCATAGGATTCCCCCAGAGTCCGTTGTCCTGCCTGCTAATTTGGAGGAGACGAGGCGGTGAGACCAACATAAGAAAAGGCCCTGCCCCTTTGCTTGCCCATCGGCTCCCCGTTCTGCTCGCCCGTCTCCATTCTCCCGTGGCAGCACTACGGCATCCTTCTGGACGCTTGCCGTCTCCACCGCACCACTCTCCCTTCCCGAGCTGTCTCCTTTTCGCAATTCCTGTGCCCAGCCTCCCACCCACACAAGTAGCGACATCGCCGGCGCCGTGCTTTTTGCAAAGTCCTGCCGTTCCCAAGTCTCGTGGAACCCTGTCCCGGTCACCTGGAAGCCTAGCACGCAGCGGCTGACAATCGAGCTGGGCACTGCTATTGGGCGGCGCATACTCTCGGGGCCTTACAAACGGTCAACTGCGCACAGTCACGCCCGAGAATCCGCACCTGGCCGGATTGGACTCGTTTCGGGAATTCGAACAAAAGGGAGGCGCCACCGTGCAGCTTACATTCGCTACCTGTTCCCCCGAGTCACGGCCCATACCAGCCACGAGCAGAGCACGGAACACGTTCTCAGCTTGCGAGCTGAACTTCGACATCACTCCCGGAGCATCAACACTACGCTCGCATACACACGCACGAGACACAACGCTCATTGACTTCTGAGAAAGCTGCGTTCTCTGCACACACCCACCCACCATGCACAGAAAGAACCCAATCTCCGTCCTCGTCTACAACGCGCTCTTTCCCAATCCCTCGCCCAACGACCCGCCCTCCTTCTCCGCCCATCTCTCCAAGAACCTCGTCGGCGAAGTCCGCATTGAAACCGCGACCTTCTACGGCTCCCTCGACACAATCGAAGCCCGCTACCCAGGCCTCAACTACGCACACGCCCCGCACCGCAAGCGCCTCGGCCGCTTCCCGCACCACCGAAAGCTCTTCGAGGCGTTCGACCGGCTGGGTCTGACCGACAGCGAGATCCAGGGCTTCTGCAGGTGGGAAGGCACGCTGTGGGCGCGGGAGCGGTACGAGCGCGACGAGGGCGTCAAGGTGCGCGACACGACGGGCATGGAGATCGGGGCGTGGGTCGACCGGCGACGCGTGCCGTCCAGTGGGCAGAACGGCATCAACGTGAAGACGGACATCGAGGTCGAGATCGAGGAGGTACCGTCGTCGACCGAGACGACCGACCCGGTGCGGCCCACCGACACGGAGATGCATGACTCCAGCGAAGAGGAGGACGAGGGCGAGGAGCAGGTGCTCGACGAGAGCGTGGGCTTTGCGCTCAATCAGCGGCTCATGCAGGCGGCGGCGCTGCGGGAACAGGGCCAGGACGCACCCATGGACCCGGAGTGGGAACAGTATCTCAAGGATGCGCAGGAACGAGGCGAGCTAAATGTCGAGGCTACGAGGGAGGTGTTGAGGTCCATGGCTGGCGAGCTGGCGAGAGTGAACCGGTCGGAACGCCCGTCACAGCCTTACCCGCCTGCTGCGCCGGCTTGAACTGCCCATGGATCGACATTTCGTCGTGATCTTGTCGATCCCTTGCCTTCACTGCTTGCTTTGACGCGTTCATTTGCATACAATACCCAATTTAACACCCACCACGAGGCCCCACATCGACACCGCACGCGCATGCCGTAGCCGCGCTATTCACATCACCCCTCTCCATCTCCCAAGCCATTCTTGTTCCACGAAGCACTGCACTGCATGGCGTTCCGGCGTTTTTGGACCGCCGGATTTGGATAAGCACACGGAAGCTTATGTCAGAGCCGCTTATTGTTAGTCATGGAAGCCGGGCATGGAGTAGGAATTCCATGCGGAAGACGGACAGTATAGATTTCATGCTTCGGCACGTGTAGCCCTGTTGAGCATTTTGGGGCGTAGAGGCACAGTTATAATCATGAGAGGTTCAGTCGAGTGGAATTGTTCATATCCCGTACGGATTCATGATCTCGGTATCTCTTTTGTGCACCGCTCCAACGTGTTGATCCATTTGGTGACGCTTGTAACGCCCACAAATGCATAACTTCGTGAATCCGCTTTCACGCCCTCGAAGATGACATATCCGTGTGACCTTCGCGCATCGGTCACGGCGCGTGATGAACGGGATAGCTTCCACCGACCGGGACTGAGACCACACATTCGTCAGCCGCCATAACTCATGTCCTCGCCTTGGAAAAGGTCTTTCAACCAAGCTTCTTCCCCAATCCTGAGAAGCCGCCGGCAAACCCCCGCTTCGTTCCCCGCAACTGTCTTCCACTCCCACCGCCACCCTGCTCATCCACATCCATCGCATCCTCATAGCCCTCATCCTTCCTTGGACCCGCCTTGCCCTTCTCCTCGCTCGCCTGTAACATGACCTCCATCGCGCGCTCCTTCTTCCTCCGCAGCAGCTCGCGGTCCACAGCGGCCTTATGCACCTCGGCAACGCGCAGTTCGAGGTCCTGGAGCGCAGAGTCGCATCGGTTCGACCACGCGAACAGGGTGGCTTGCAGCGCGGGGAGCGATCCGGGCGCAAGGTCACGCAGGGGAGCGACGCTGGTGACGGCGACGACGGAGTGGGCTGGGTCGAGGGTCGCGGTGAGCAGGCCGGCATAAATGGCGGTTGTCACGAGTTGTTCGAGGGCGCGGGGGGTGGGGAGGTCGAGCGCGGACATCAGCGCGGGGTATGTGAGTGTTTGGTGGGAGCGTGCCAGCGGCAGCAGGGACAGCATGAGGAGCTTCTCGTGCTGCTTCTCTGATAGCTTCGGCAGATCATTCCGTCCTAGGCTGGTGTTAGGCTTCCGGTCTCGAAATGGTAGGTATGCAGATGGCTATGTACACACCCTTGTAGTCCTCCCATGTGCCCCAAGCAAAGATCTCCAACAAGGTAAGGTAAGACGCGTAGTCCTGTGACTCTCGAAGCTTCTGGATGTTGGGCGTATGGAGGAGTTCCGCAAAGACGAAGGTGTTTGGTGCGGAGGTAGCCTGGGTGACGAGGTCGCTTGCTGCTCGGGGTGAGGTTGCTGTCTTGCTAAGGGCGAGGAAGGGTTCGAGCGCGTTGAGAGCTTTCGTTTGCTCCATTTTGAATTTCTGCGTTCCTGGTATCCGAATTCGAGTGAACGTGGCAATCGGGGTGTGTTTAAAGCACGTACGTGGAGCTGGAGACTGAAGCTGTGGTGGGGCGTGAATTGAAGTCAACAGGCAGCTCTCTGCCAAGGATCTTTATCGATAAGAACAGGTCAATGGTTAAGCAGCCGTCAAATATCGGACCTCGGCCGAATCCTAAATTCATTTACACGGCACCGCAACCATATTTGATAATCTACCGCGTCACTATTCAGGTACACTTTTGAAATATGGCTCATCCTGCTCCGTGAAGCCGCGCTCGTCACTGTACCTACTTATGCAGGAATCAATAGGATGGTGTGGATCGCTAGTTCCCTAGGAAGATAAAGAACTTTGCGAATCCTACTCCGTGCCCAGAAAGAAAGTTTACAAACCAATAAACCCCACGCAGGTGCGGAGCTAGCTTGTCGCATGTCGGAGATCAAACAGTTATAGCATCAGTGGTGCCAAGCTGAAACAAAAGTCCTTCCGCGAAGCGAAACGAGAGATTCGCAGCTATTAACATTGGATTTTCCGAGAACACCTGGGGCCTTTCCTCTCTTTCATCGCTGTGTGAGCGCTGGTCGTATTCGGCAGCAACAAAGCGACCATTTCCAAACATCCATCCGCCGGTGGCGTGAGCCCGAGTCCAATCAGCCCAACTCCGCCTACCTATCAAGCTCTAGCCGGCGAACCAGGCACCCTCGCCGGCCCGCCATTTGTGGCTGCAGATCGGACCTCCCGCTTCCGTTGCAGCCGTCTAATCAAGACATCTGGCATTGTATATACGAAGGCTGGCCTTCCCCATCTGCCGACCCGAGCGACTTTCGATACCTTCCATATATTGTCGCCTCGGTAATCGATATTGCTGCATGCGGTAGCACGTCCCATCCGGCGCACCCCTCGACGACCGCCTCTCGAGGCCCGGCGCACCCTACCGCCGCTGACAAACGCAGGTCTCCGCCAGAATACGTTTTCGAATCGTTGTTTTTCGCGATTATACTTGATACCCTTTGTACATAATGGCGTCCTCCGCGAAAACCCCGAGCGGCGCGCCGGCGCATATGGCGACTACAACGCTGAAGGTCGGAGGCATGACATGCGGCGCATGCACGTCTTCGGTAGAGTCGGGTTTTCAGGGTGTAGATGGAGTGGGCAGTGTGTCTGTCAGTCTGGTCATGGAGCGCGCGGTGGTACAACACGATCCGGAGGTCATCTCGGCGGACCAGGTGAAAGAGATAATAGAAGACCGAGGGTTCGACGCAGAGGTTATATCTTCAGACGTTCCGTTAGCTGCGCCGGAGTACTTTTTGAGCGATTCGGAAGAAGAGGACGAACCGGAGCCATCGTCCATCGCAACTACAACGCTGTCGGTAGAAGGCATGACGTGCGGCGCGTGTACTTCGGCAGTGGAAGGTGCTTTCAAGAACGTCGCGGGCATCAAGCACTTCAGTATATCTTTATTATCGGAGCGCGCCGTAATCGAACACGATACGAAGATAATATCTGCGGCGACACTGGCGGAGACGATTGAAGATGCGGGATTCGACGCAAAGGTACTGGACACAGTGGCTCAAGTTTCCGAACGACCACGGAGTAGGAAGGAGAAGAAGTCCAAGACCTTGACGACAACTGTCGATGTTGAAGGCATGACTTGCGGTGCCTGCACGTCTGCGATCGAAGGCGGTTTCAAGGATGTGGAGGGTGTCTACCAGTTCAACATCAGCTTACTGGCAAATCGCGCGGTGTTGGTCCACGATCCGGCGAAGCTTACGGCCGAGCAAATCGTCGAGATAATAGAGGACAGAGGGTTCGACGCTAAGGTGCTATCCTCCGTGGATGGAAATGTACAACAAGGTTCGGCGAACGACGGTCCTATACACCTTAAGATCTACGGGTTGCCGAACCAGAAAGCAGCAGAGGAACTAGAAGCATTACTTCGGAAACGGCCTGGTGTCAAGTCTGCGACAATCAATTTCAGCACCTCACGGGCGATCATTCACCGGGACCCGCAGATCGTTGGCTTGCGAGCAACGGTCGAGACCATCGAGGCTGCCGGATACAATGCCATCGTTTCGGATGCTGAAGACAACAACGCCCAATTGGAATCACTCGCAAAGACCAAGGAGATCATGGAGTGGAAGCGAGCAGTCAGGGTTTCCGCTTGTTTTGCTATACCAGTCTTTTTAACGAGCATGTTTTTCCCCATGTTCCTGCCATTTCTCGACTACGGCAGCTTACGTATCATACCTGGGGTCTACCTCGGGGATCTGGTCTGTCTGGGTCTCACTGTTCCTGTACAATTCGGGATCGGCAAGCGGTTTTACGTTTCGGCATACAAGTCACTTAGCCATGGCTCGCCTACCATGGATGTCTTGGTTGTTTTGGGAACTTCGGCTGCTTTCTTCTTCAGCTGCGCATCGATGCTTGTCTCGCTGCTAGTACCGCCTCATTCGAAACCTACGACTTTGTTCGACACTAGCACCATGTTGATAACCTTCATATCACTGGGTCGCTATCTTGAGAACAGCGCAAAGGGTCAGACATCGAAAGCTTTGTCTAGGCTTATGTCGCTAGCTCCGTCCATGGCTACTATCTACGCCGACCCCATTGCAGCCGCTAAAGCTGCCGAGGGATGGGACGTTGTTGATGAAAAGGATTCGCGCCAGTCCATGAAAGGCAACGCTATCGAGGAGAAGGTCATTGCCACGGAGCTCATTGAAGTGGGTGATGTCGTCATTCTGCGACCCGGTGATAAGATTCCGGCCGATGGGACTGTTACTCATGGAGAGTCTTATGTCGACGAGAGCATGGTCACTGGTGAAGCGATGCCTATTCTAAAGAAGAAAGGCACCCCGCTCATGGCAGGCACTGTGAACGGCGCTGGAAGACTGGATTTCGTCGTAACTCGAGCTGGCCGTGACACACAGCTCAGCCAGATCGTTCGTCTTGTGCAAGAAGCCCAGACTAGTCGCGCTCCTATCCAACGCTTGGCCGATACCGTTGCTGGGTACTTTGTTCCCATCATCATTACGCTCGGTCTTGCCACGTTCGTTGCCTGGATGATACTCAGCCATGTCCTCCCGTACCCACCTAAAGTCTTCCTCGACCACGCCAGCGGTGGCAAGCTCATGGTCTGCGTCAAGCTCTGCATCGCCGTCATCGTCTTTGCGTGTCCTTGCGCTTTGGGACTGGCAACACCAACAGCCGTCATGGTTGGTACCGGTGTAGGTGCTGAACAGGGTATCCTCGTAAAAGGCGGTGCCGCTCTAGAGACCGCTACCAAGGTCAAGCACATCGTTTTTGATAAGACTGGCACCCTTACGGTTGGAAAGATGAGTGTTTCCAAGGCCGATATCCAGGGCGACTGGGGTACGGACACGAAGAAGAACCTCTGGTGGACTCTAATCGGTCTCGCTGAGATGGGGTCCGAGCACCCCATTGCAAAAGCCATTGTTGGCTCTGCAAAGGAGCACCTCCGCCTTGGCCCGGATGGCCATCTCGACGGCTCCGTAGGCGATTTCGAGGCTGTCGTCGGCAAAGGTATTGCCGCCAACGTCGAAGCCGCTCTGTCGCGCGACCGCACCCGGTACCGTGTCCTGATCGGCAACGCTGAATACCTCCTATCCGAGGGCGTCAACGTCCCAGACTTCGTCGAAGAGCCTCTTACGCCCGCCGCCGCCCGAGTTGCGAACCCCAGAGCAGACACGCAGACCCGTTCCGCCGGCATCACCACCATCCACACCGCCATTGACAAGACATACACCGGGACCCTCTCCCTCTCCGACACCATCAAGCCCTCGGCGCGCGCCACGGTCCTCGCCCTCCGCCGCCTCGGCATGACGGCCTCCATCGTCACTGGCGACACGTCCTCCTCCGCCCTCGTCGTCGCCGCCCACGTCGGCATCGACCCGTCGGACGTGCACGCCTCGGCCAAGCCTGCCGACAAGAAAGCCATCATCGCGGACCTCCAGGCACGCGGCCAGGTCGTCGCCATGGTCGGCGACGGCATCAACGACTCGCCCGCGCTCGCCTCGGCCGACGTCGGCATCGCCCTGTCGACGGGCACCGACGTCGCCATGGAAGCCGCCTCCATCGTGCTCATGAGCACCGCCGACCTGCTCGCCATCCCCGCCTCGCTGTACCTCAGCAGGCATATCTTCGCCCGCATCAAGATGAACCTCGCGTGGGCGTGTGCGTACAACGTCGTCGGGCTGCCGTTCGCAATGGGCTTCTTCCTCCCCTGGGGCCTGAGCTTGCACCCCATGGCGGCCGGCGCCGCCATGGCGTGCTCGTCTGTGTCGGTCGTCGTGAGCTCGCTGCACCTGCGCTTCTGGAAGAGGCCCTCGTGGATGAAGGTTAGTACGCTGGATCCTGGCGCGAAGGCCCCGGAGAGCGAGAAGGAGGCCGAGAGGATGCGGTTCGCGGAGAGGGGGTTCCTGCGTGCGGCGGTGGAGTGGGTGCGGGAGACGGTTGCGGCGCGGAGGAGGAACAGGGAGGAGGCGGGGTATGTGCCGTTGCAGAATATGGCGGAGCATTAGCGGGAGGGAAGTGAAGGGACGCGTTTTTTTTTTCTTCATGTTTTTGGTCTCGATGCGGGATACCACGTGCGCTTTGATGCACCTACACGCTTTTCCTACTGTCTCATCCTCGTTCATAGCGTCGCGATATGTATATATCTGTGCTGTTCTTGGATATAGCTCTGTCATGGTGCATGTAAACGATGTTCCAAGGGCACCGCAGCACTGGCACTAAAGTAAACAAAAGATTTATATTCGTTCAAGCAGAGAAGCATAGCATGCGGTCAGGCCACGCCCAAACGTATAGAAACAGCTCGCCGGTGCGCCTCCAACTGCTCGACGCGCGCAAGTTCCATGACGGCCGTGCCGACGTTCTGCAGCCCTTTGTATGTGAGACTCGATGAGGTAATGTGCTTGATGTACGACCCCAGATTGACGCCCGAGTACTGCTTCGCGTAGCCGAATGTCGCTATGCACATTAGCATTATTCGTCGTTCTCCAAAGCTTCTCGCAAACAAGCCAAGGGCGGATACTTACGCAAAGAATGGTTAACGCCAGCCGAGTAGTCTCCCACAGATTCGGGCGTCCACTGCCCGATGAACACGGAGCCCGCGTTCTCGACGAGCTCGACGACTTTCTCCGCGTCCCGGACCTGCAGGATGAGATGCTCGGGCGCATAGTCGTTGCTCAGCCTCATCGCCTCCTTGATGGTGTCTACGACGAGGGTAAGAGAGTGCTCGATGGCGCCTCGGACGATGTCCACCCGAGGCAGCGCGTTGGCCTGTTTATCGAGCTCGTCCTCGATGGCAGTGAGCTGTTGCTCATCGAGGCCAACGGCAATGCATATGACCTGTGAATCGACGCCGTGCTCCGCCTGGCTGAGCAGATCCGAGGCGACGAACGCGGGGTTTGCTGATGTGTCGGCCACGACGAGGACCTCACTGGGTCCGGCGGGCATGTCGATGCTGACGCCAGCGTTGGTGTCGTTCGAGACCATCATCTTTGCAGCCGTCACGAACTGGTTACCGGGACCTAAGATCTTATCGACCTTGGACACGCTCTCAGTGCCGTAGGCCATGGCTGCGACGGCTTGAGCACCTCCGGCGAGGACAATGGCTTCGGCACCGACCTTGTGAGCGGCGTAGACAATTTCGGGGGTTACGGAGCCGTCTGAGCGTGGCGGTGTCGCGAGCACGATCTTCTTGCAGCCTGCGACCAAAGCGGGGACTCCGAGCATCAGAGCGGACGATGGCAGTACGGCAGTGCCACCAGGGACGTAAAGACCGACACGCTCGATGGGGCGAGAGAAGCGTGAGCAGACGACGCCGGGCATTGTCTCGACTATCAAAGGCTTCTCTTCTTTCTGTGCGGCGTGGAACTTCCGGATGTTTTCGAAGGAGACGTCGATAGCCTTTGCCGTCTCAGGCGCAAGCTTCATGAGATGGTCTGGGAAGGGCGCCTTGAGAACCGGTGATGTGAGAGATGTTGCTTTCTCGAACTTGTGCGTGTATTCCAGGACGGCTGCGTCGCCCCGCGTCTTCACAGCTTCTATTATAGGGTTGCAGATGCCGATGATTTTCTCACTGGACCTTTGCGATGGACGCTTGAGAGCCGCTCGTATCGCTGCGGGTGACTCTTGCGAAGTGACGAGTCGCCTCATGGCTATCCGCCCGTTCTTCAGTCGTGCGGGGTCTTCTTTTGGTGTCTCAGCCGCCTCCTTTACGACCTCCTTTGTACTGGTTCCATTTGATGTGCCATTATTTGCTGCGGCCGCTTGTGCGGCAAACGCCGGTTTAGCGTCGCCTTGTCTCCTCTTGACCTTTATGCTTTTCGCGTCCAAATTCCGCTCGACATCTTCTAATGATACGCCCGCTGATACACACTTAGTCAAGGTAAAGTATAGCAGATCTGCGGCTTCGAATGCAATCTCCTCTTTGGTATTCGCGTGGCACAGCTCGGTGGCCTCCTCGAGAATCTTCGCCTGCAGAAGCTGAGAGTCTTTGAATAACCGCGCGGTGTATGAGCCTGCCGGGGCAGACTCCTTCCGGCTTTGTAGCGTCTTTTGAAGTTTGGAGAGGCCGCGATACTGGCCAAAGCAAGTCGGCGTCGCGAGGTGGCAGAATCCTGTGCGTTGGTCAGTCATGCATCTTCCAGTGTCTGCCCTGCCGCCTACCTCTGCCCTTTTGCCGTACGACGAACTGCAGGCAATCCTTGTCGCAGTCCAGCGCTATCGACATCAACTCCTGGACATCTCCACTCGACTCTCCCTTGTACCACAACCCTCGCTTCCGACTCTGATACACGCCTCTTCCTGTTTCCAAACTCTTCGCCACGCTCTCCTCACTGCTGTACACCAGTCCAAGCGCAATGCCCCGCTCATCAGTCACCAGTGTGGTGAAGAAGCCGTCGGGCCTATCACTCGTCGCATTCGCCATGAGCAGCTTCGCGACACTCAACAGGCCGGCCCCCAACTCTTCATTGGCCTTGAGTGACTGCGCTGGTATGACGGGTACACCACCGAGCTTCGCCACCCTCACCGCATCCTCCATCGTGGGGTTCGAGAACGAGACGAACACATCCGGCCTATCGGTACCGTACTCCTTCAGCCACGCCTCGACCAGCCCCACATCCCGGATCTGGTGTGAATATACATCGACCTGTGTCCCTGCGATGGCGTCTATGTTCTCCTCCCGTGTGCTCCCAGGCAGACACAGCACGATCCGGTCCTGATCGATGTTCTTCTCGAGCAGCTGGGAGAGCTGCTGACGCGTAACAAAGACCTTTGCAGCGCCGGCGTCAAGCAGCGAGATGACGTCGTCGATTGATTCGAGCGATGTGACACCGAGGTAGTTTGTATAGCGGCCGACCGACTGCTGGAGGTGCGAGAGGGCGTGGTCGATGGTCTCCGGGGTGACGCGGGCAAAGACGTTGCCGATGTAGGACAGTTGTTGGGGACTCAGGCCCTGGGTGGGCTGTTGGTAGCTCTGCAGGTCAATTGCAGCGAGGAGAGCAGGCGCCATTACGACTCGGCTCAATATGAAGTCAGCAAGAGAGAACGAAGGAATTGAAGGGTGAGTCGTCGCGCAGAAAAAGATGTGCCAATGACGGCAGCTAATCGCGGGGCGCCGATTGCGGCGAATAAAGAACGCGCGTGCTAGCGCGTGGCCATCTTTCCTGGAGAGGACTACAACAGCCTCTCGATGCTGGATTTCGCGACAACTACAACTCACAGACAACCTATCATGCCTACTAGGGTTGCGTTCCGTCTGATCTTCCGTGGACGGAGGCACCCTCGATACCACGACCCCACCATGCCACTCTCCCCCGCTAACCGCGTTTAGAACCATTTCACATCCTTTCTTCCCAACATGCCTCCGTACAGTGCATCTAAGCCAGCTTGACAGCTTGCTCATCATATATCTGCTACAGCGGCCGATAATAGCTAACCACAGGCCCCGCGTTCAGCACCCTTGCTACCCCACTCTACAAGCGTGACCTCGGGAATTCATCGCGACCCTCCGTAGTCTCCGCTCGGCGATACCAGCACATATAGCATATAATCTAGGCAGACACTCACAGTATCCCCTCAATTGCCCTACCTACAAGACCACTTCCTACCCTCCAATCCTACCTTCCTCCCTTCTGCTGAAGCACCGCTCCTCCATCTCGCACCATGGCCTACTCACCCCCCAGCTCCGCCCGCCCCTTCACCCTCCACGTCTCCGACGCGGACCTTTCGGAATGGCGCCAGCTGCTCGAACTCAGCAAGCTCGGCCCCAAGACGTACGAAAACCAGCAATCCACCGAGTTCTTCGGCGTGACCTACGCCTGGCTGTCCTCCGCCAAGGACCACTGGTTGCACGGCTACGACTGGCGCGCGCAGGAGGCCTACATCAACTCCTTCCCCAACTACAAGACGGCCATCGACGGGCTCGGGCTCGACGTGCATTTCGTCGCGCTGTTCTCGGAAAAACGAGATGCGGTGCCGATCTTGTTCATGCACGGCTGGCCGGGGAGCTTCATTGAGTTTTTGCCGATGCTGGAGATGGTAAGGAAGAGGTGGAAGGGGAACGAGTTGCCGTATCATCTCGTGGTGCCGAGTCTGCCGGGGTACACGCTATCCGAGGGGGGCCCGGTGGAGCGCGACTGGACGATGCAAGACTCGGCTGAGGTGATGGAGAAGTTGATGCGGAGTCTGGGGTTTGACCGGTACATAGCGCAGGGCGGAGACGTGGGGAGCTTTCTGTGCAGGTATATGGCGGCGTTGTACGACAGTGTGGTTGGCGTGCATTGTGAGTGCTGCGGTCAGTAGCCGTGGGCGGGAAGGACTAACGGGGGATGCAGTGAATCTGTTCAGCACGTCGACCCAGCCGCAGGGAGAGAAGCTCAATGAGATCGAGAAGAAGAGTTTGGAGCGTGCGCTGAAGTGGCGCGAGACGGGCATCGCGTATGCGCAGGAGCACGGGACGAGGCCCAGCACCATCGGCCACGTCCTCTCGTCGAACCCGCTCGCCCTCCTCGCCTGGTCAGTCCTCCATTCGCGCTTCTGTCACCTGGCACATCACCTAACAGCCTGCTATAGGATCGGCGAAAAGTTCCTCGACTGGACCGACGACACCACCACACCGTCGCTCGACACCATCCTCACAAACGTCTCCCTCTACTGGTTCACCGGCTCCTTCCCGCGCAGCAGTAAGTGTAGAATCTCCAATTACTAACGCTCTGGCACTTTATAGCCTCAGCGTCCTCGAGCGTAAAGCCCCAACCTTTGTATTCCCTCCCAACCCCCTACCCAGCCCCGTATCCCATCCGCATAACGGCTACACTGACTAGAAACCTCACCTAGTCTACCCCTACCGCGCGCTTTTCCGCGGCCCGCGCCAGCTCTTCCCTCCCCTCACCAAACCCACAGGCTTCTCGTTCTTCCCCCGAGAACTCTTCCCTGGCATCCGACACATAATCGAGAGTGAGGCTCCGCTGGTAAGCTATGCCCAGCACGACCAGGGTGGGCACTTTGCCGCACTGGAGATGCCCGTGGAGCTGTGGGGCGATGTGGAGGAGTTCGTGGGCAAGGTGTGGAAGGAGAAGGACGGGGGTAAGTTGTGAGCTGAGGCGAGGAGCTCTGCTCGAACGTTCCGTTTGGTGGTATTCGGTACTGTATGAGACGATCAAGGCCTAGCCCGCGAGCCCAAATCATCCACTCCCGGTCCAAAGGGACATGTCTCTGTTATCCAGTACCTTCAAGATAGGTGCGCCGTGACAAAAAAGAGCTCACGCCACCCAATGCCATGGTATTCCATAACCAAAGCCAAGCTACTCATCCGCCTCGTTATCCCAAATCTCCACCTCCTTGTTCTCCAGTTCCTTCATCTTGTCCTCTGGAAATATAGTTCCCTCGGGTAACCCCGTCTTGCCAAAGTTCACCACCGGCCCAACTGTCGCACTCCACTGACTCCTCCTCTCCATGAGTGTCCTTATCGGCTCGCCAACGCTGGGCCTCGTGATCCCGGCATTAGGCACAGGATGCGACCCGCCGCCCGCCCCGCCCGGCCTCTTCGTCTGCTTCTTGCCCTTCCCGATGTTGCGGTTGCGCTTGAGGTACGCTTGGTTAAGTTGCCCGTCGAGGTCGTCCGCAATGTCGTTGTACTCCTGCTGCGCCATGCGCGCGTCGGTGAGCTCGAGGAGGCGCTGTTTGCGCGCGCCGTTGATGATAGATTGTTTGCGGAGTTCCTCTTGGAGGACGCGCAGGCGGGCCGCGACCTCGTCATCAAAGTGCGAGTCATAGTCGAAGGCGGTGGTCTCGGTGTCCGCGTCGGTGATGATGCCATTGTGCTTGAGCTCCAGGAGGATGCGCTCGTTTAAAGAGGCGTAATCTGTTCGCGCGCCCACGGGTGGCGCCTTCCAGCCTTGCTGTACGAGCTCAGATAGTTGGGTCGCGGCGGGTAAGGAGTTCTCATTGTTGGAATCGGTGGGTGCTCCCGCGCCCTCATCAATGTCCATAGCATCGCCATTGATGCCGTTAGCATCGCTGGTTGGATTACCTCGCCCCTCAGGCCTGAGTGTAGCGAGCAGTCGAGATAGCAATGGACCTGCCGATATATCTTCTGTTGTCAGGAAATCATCGGTCATGTTCTCATAAGAACCGCGTGCTTCATTGGGCGGCAGACGGTCATTCAGTTCAGGATAATTCTGCCCGTCTTCCTCGGCCCAGATCTCCTTGTAGTGTCTTGCGCCGCGCCTAGGAAGCACAAACGGACTTAGACGATCGCCCCGTTCTTTCAGGAAAGCCATATCCTCCTCAGTCAAGCGACGTATGTAGGGCTCGACATAGTTCGCAAACACGGTGGCATTGACTTGTGTTGCAGGTTTTGCATTCGAGAAGTCCTTGTCGGGTGGAACACCTGCTGTTCGATCCCGTAGGTCGCTCTCTGGAAAATCCGCGACGCAGTATATCTCCCTCCTTTCCTCCACGCTCATGCCCGGGGTAACCTCTCGGATATGGTATATGGTCGGATCGTCAAACTTGGACGGGTCAGGGCCGAAGGTCTGGAAATGGGGTACCGCAGGGGCTGGTGGCGGCTGGTGCGAGGCATCGGTATCAGTGGGCGAAGGCGCATTGGCTGGTCCAGTCCCAGCAGCCGACGGCGCTGCCTGTGAAGCGGGCGAGGATAATGTGGAAGAGTTGTCTAGTGAGGGTGTCAGTGGCCTAACTTCCGACTGTAAGCCTTTCCCACGGCGCGACATGGCGATGAGACCGAGTAGACCGGGTCTGTGAGGTATGTGGGTTGTAAGAGTTGGGCTTGTCTGGTGCAGCGCATACATGGTAGAAAAAGCAATGCGCACAAGCAAACCATGAGGCTCACAGCGGACTCACCTTTGTGGACGTCAACCCCGTCCTGCCGCGCGACGCCATGGGCACCTACTGCTAACGGCCGCTCGTCCTCGGCGGCGGCCTTCTTGATCTTTTTTAATTTGTGCTTGCGCTCCTCGGCATCCTTGTCGGCTGCCCTTTCCTTGTCTCGGTCGTGCGAGGGCCTGTTCTTCTTCAGACTTTGCAGTTCTCGCAGCGCACTGTTGGACACGTCACATCGCTTCTGGACGTTTCCGAGGACCTTGCTCTCTATCGTCTCCCGCATGCTAATCAGCAACGCGCTCGAGGGCACCGGCTGGGCCGACTGTAAGTTTGCGCCGGGTCGATCTAGAATCTCCTCGATGGTGACGTCGCATTTCTTGGACAGAGCACCCAGGTTCGCCCTAAAGTAAGAGTTGGCCGACGGCGGCTCGACGGAGGTGCGCACGTTGGGCAGGGGCGTCGTGTTGCGGCTGCGAGGTGCACCAGGAGGCTTTGACCCCGGTTTTGCCTTGCCCTTGCTGCTTGTGTTCTTCGACATGTTTGCTGGCCTGAGGAATGCGGCGGGGTGGTGCCGTCACAGGCGCGGGCGACGACGGACCGCAGGGGCGCTGGTGGGCGTGCTGAGTGCTGATGCAGGCAATTCACATGCAAGCGGTGTCAGGAGTGGGCGCGGAGAGCGATGACGAGACGCTGTCGAGGTGGATGATGGCGATGCCGTCGGTTGCAGGCGTACACGCCCAACAGCTCGAGCCAGGAGCGCCAAGGACACCCTCCGCATTGGCAGCCACATCCTGAGCGCCAGGCAGGTGCACCCGTAACGGCCGCCAAGTAGCCTCGGCCTTCGTGTTGTTCCATGCAGGACACAGTCACCATCACCAGACATGCTCAGTTCACTCTTCTGCGCCGGCCTGCGCTTCAACAGCACGTGATAGACGGTTACGTTGACGACCGCTCGCCTCGGCCCACCCGACAAGCATTGCTAAGCTTTCTGCACGCTCGCTGCCCGGTCGATCCGGCCCCTCCTCCAGCCTCCACTGTGCATGACCCAGCTTTGGCCGTCCGTTGCCTCATCGCCACCGCTTCCACGACACCTTCGTTGCTTCCACATACGTCGTAATGGCCTGAATGCTTGTGTAGTCGCTTTTTCGCGCCATGAGCCATTGATTACGGCGTGCGCCACAACGTCTCCCTGGCCCTTTCTCAATCGTCCAATCGCCGCCATGAGTACGTCACTCTCACCTCTTGCTCACTCAGTCGGCCCCAGACCAAATGCTGACATGATTACACAACAGGCGCCCAGAGCATCGACATCATCACCATCGACTTCCCCGACCCGTATCGATCCGAAACCGTGGATGATCGTTTCGATCCCCTTGCCGTACGCTCATCCGACAATCTTCTGCACCTTCTTCCCAACCATGAACTAAGCAGCCGCCAATTACAGACAAACGAGTCGTTCTACTTTCCGATAAAAAACAACATACAAACACTCTCTTCGAAAGGCGTCGAGCGCGGAGACGATCCATACGGCCTCCTCTACATACCTGACCTACAGACAGACGATTGTAGGGATGCTGAGAAAAAGTACATCGCGAACAATGCTACGCGGCTAAGCGAACTTCCGGCCGATACTGGTTATGCTCTGATAGCGGTTGCTCCCTGGTATTCTCCGGCCTGCATGCTCGAGTACTTTGCAACGGCGCGCAATGAGCCGGTGAAAGCGTTCATCGTGTACCAGCCCGACAACGGAACGAACACACCGCCCGGGACGAACGACAGGACATGGGCTTTAGGCGATGGCGGAAGCTGGCAATTCGCTAACCAATTCCCCACTTACGCTATACCAGGAGCAAGTGGTTGGCTTATCGCCCAGCAATTAAGCTTGTATTCTGGCAACGTTTCTTCGGCACCTTATGGGAACTTCCTCGAGCAGGAGTACGATTCGACCGACTATATTCGCTTGTGGGCCAAGGTCACGGTTGATCCTGGCACCCAACTACCCAGCCTTTGGGTCTTTTTGGTCATAGTGCTCGGCCTTCTCATCTTGATCATCGGTGCTACATCACTATGCATGCACCTCGTGCAAAGAGGGCGACGAAATGCGCTACGGCAACGAGTAATCAACGGTGAGGTTGATTTGGAAGCACTTGGAATTAAACGACTCAGAGTGCCTGAAGACTACTTGATAAAACTTCCCGTGTACGCTTACCCAGGCGACCCTGTCTCCGGCGTAGAGAGCCCAACAGAGCCTTCCACGCAGATCAGCAGCATGATAACGCCAAGCACCGATGTCGAGGCAGGTCCGAAGGCAAACCCGCTCAGTCGACGTTCTTCTGCTCCAGATGCTCCTCTCACGACGAACACTTCCGCAATCTTCGCACAACCCACTTGTCCGATCTGCTTGGATGACTTTCACCCGAATGAATCTCAAGTTAGGGAGTTGCCTTGTCGGCATATCTTCCACACTGAATGTATCGATCCTCACCTGCTCAACAACAGCAGCCTCTGCCCGTTATGCAAACAGAGCGTGTTGCCCCCCGGGTATTGTCCGACGAGGATCACCAATTCCATGGTCCGGCGCGAACGTATACTGCGTAACAGGGGGGCGCTCAACGCGTCCAGTCATATTCCTTCGCCCGGCAATTTCGTGGGTCGCCTCCCTGCCGTCTACGACTCTCTTCGAGTACGAATAGGCGGCGCCTCGGGCGGCCGCAGAACCTTTAGCGCGCCGATGAGAACGCAGTCACCGCCAGCCGGCGTTGAGATGACAACAGAGCCAGCCGCACCGCCTACCTTCGAGCCAGGCGCAACCGCAACTGGCCCTGCGGAGATCATCACAGCACCTGCACCCACGCAGGGAAATGGTGCGGCTTCGTGTCCCGTCCCTCTAGCAGATCATTCGCAACAACGCAGAGAATGGGCGCGCCAACGTGCTCTCGCGCTTCTTGGGAACCGGCATAGTCCCTCTGAGACCGATGACGAAGAACAGCCTCGCTCGCGGTGGAAGCGTGGCTTGCATAAAGTCTTTCCGGGCTTCAGATAACTTTCCTTATGCTCTTCTGAGATACCACAATCTAGGGATAAGCGCATCGTAATGGCTCATATTCTGCAATACTGGTAATTGCAAGGCTTTTTGGCGCTGGCTTGGCGATCTGGAAAAGGCGTTTGTTTGCGTGCATTATTGATCGGATCAGCGCTGCATTTCTCTCCTGTGACTTCGGGCCTTTGTTCAGGAAAAGGAGGATCAGCTGTACATATGTGTATGCACTATTGCTATTGCTAGGGACAATACATATTACTCCGAGGGCATTGTATTGTTTCAAATACAGCATGTGCATGGGAAACACGATGAGGGAAGCGAAAGCGAGAAAGAAATCACATTCTGCAACGGTTATGCTGCTGCGGACGGTGCGTCTCACAGTTTGAGTGGGCGACTACCTATATGGCTTTTGGTGGTGAGCCAAGTCCTGCATCTTGCGCACTATTTAGTATTGTAGATAATTGCAAGCTTCACGGTTGCCCGCTGAGTCTTGGATGTCCTTATTCTACTACTATTTTCCCTATCTCCGTAAGTAAGGAGTTGGACTATTATAAGAAATTATTGTAACATATTGCATAGTATAGTCGGGCTGCCGGGTAGCGGAACGCAAGACCAATGCATGCTGGGAGCTCCTCCCTTAACAACGCTCGGCCCATGACAGAAATTCCACGCATTTCCAAAGACTTATTAAGAAGATGTTGCCAGGGTATGGAGGATAGAGAGCTATTGTCGCCGAGTGCAACGGGCCTGCGCAAATCAAGGCTTGTCGCTGTTGGCCCCTTGCCTATGCTACTTTTTCCCGCTCTTGCCATCGGTCTTCTCAAAACCC
Source organism: Pleoardoris graminearum (assembly GCA_030770415.1). NCBI lineage: Eukaryota > Fungi > Ascomycota > Dothideomycetes > Pleosporales > Didymosphaeriaceae > Pleoardoris > Pleoardoris graminearum. The sequence goes on from JASEKS010000346.1 coordinate 41,461, forward strand.
AACTCTTATCGAATGAACTACCTACCACATCGTAGCATTGACTAGGCACTGCCTCATGCATATTTATGCAGAAGCCCGGAACAGTCCCTAGTCTACGCGACACTTAGACCTTTACGTGGCGAACCTTTGGGTGGCAACATAAATCCTGCGCATCAAGTCTGAACAATTTCACCAAAGATTGGCCGCCCGCCGACAGGAATTGCCATATCAACGACAGCAGAAGAAATGATTTCGCAAGACACTACAAGCAGCACCCTTCCAGCTTCGCTGTTTCCGCTCTTCAAAACCTATAAGCGCAGCACGACCATCGTGGTGACGTGGCTCACCGCCCCGAATCGAAAGGAACGCCGTCATAGTTCCACTACAAGCACCAATCCCACAACTGTACAAAAGATCCTGGGCTGCGCAAAGGCATTCAGCGGGAAGCAAGTGAAGCCACCCTGGGATATACAGGTTGCCTTCAAGATACTCCTAGTGAACCGTAATAAGCTCACGAGATATTACGAGTCGCTAGAGAAACCTTCGGAGGAAACTGCAGAGTCTACGGAACGTCATAAGCATTTCAATGAAACATTGGCCCAAGCTTACCAAGTCCTGTTTCCAGGGCAAAAGCTGACTTCAGCAAGAGCAAGGGGAAAAAGCACTTGGCACGATCCGAGCCAACACCAACGGGAACGCCAGCGGCCAAATCAGAGAAGCTCTTCGAGATACTTAGCGATCGCATCGAAAGCGAACCCGAATTTGATTCCGCCATCTCATTGTCTCTTGAGGAAAACGCTGATCCTGCCCCTAAGTCATCTGCAATCGACGAGGATCCCATGGAGGAGCTTCTCAAACTACACTTTCTTGCCACTGCGTATCAAGACCTTGTTAGTTGTCAAAGTGATCTGGACCTCTGTGGAGAGTGGCTCTATGCCGCTGAGCTTTGCGGCCTGGTTGACGAACTGGGGCGTGTACACTACACACCGAAGTGGCAATCTCAACAGGTACAATGATCTCATTGATAAGAAAATTCGCAATGAGATACCCGGTATATCTACAACATCGGATGAAGATACTAATGCCCAAACACCGTTTAATGAGCTGACGCAGGCGGTGGACTTGCTTGGCCTCAAGAAGCGGTGCGAAGCTTTCTCCAACGAGTCGAGGTCTAGGATCAAAATGCGGATTTGCCCGAGCGAAATAAAATCGAAGACTACTTTGCAGCACCCGACGACGAAGATGCATTGAAGAAGGAATTCTCCGAATCTCTCCGGAAACTTTACGGCAAACATCTCAAGAATAAGGAATGTAAAGACTACAACCGGTCCTTCGAAAGTGTATATGAGAAGCGCTACGCACCAGATCGCGCTCTTGTTCATTCTCTTCTTTGGAGTACCTGTCAGCAGCGCCCGTACCGCGACAGCGATCACTTCCTTGCAAATATTAATGAGCATGGCCGATTTACTTTTTGCCACCCCTCGTATTGCTCCAAACCGTACCTACAACCTTGCTACTATACAACGCCGCTGGTATCCGACCTCGTTAATACGACTGCCGATAACGTGGAGTTCTCGTTGATCGTGGGTCTGCATTTGATGCTCGAGTCTTATCGAAGCTTCCGCGGAGCAAAACAAAAACCGGTTTCAATTGTTAGATTCGCCTACTCATGTTCGTCAAACAGGTCAACGATTCCGTTAAGAAGCTGCAGACGGTTGTTAACAATGACGACTACTTCTACCATCTTTTGGACTCCGTTCATAGCGATGGTCTCGATCAAACGCTCAGTCAGCTGGACGACTTGATGAAGCAAAATTCTTTCGACTTGTATACGCAGATGCCCTGGGTAGCCGGTTCCTGTAAGTCTATACCCCGCGTATCATTGACCAGTGGCCCCGTGCACAAGACGATAGGATGCTGTACAACAATCTCGGTATCACTTAGTGTACCCGTACCTCTGCGCTAGTGGGAACTCAGCTAACACCACTCTCAAGGTATGTCCGGAATCCTCGGCCGTGCAGTCGCGTTCGGTTTGGATATGCTCAACTCCGAGGGCATTTTCACCATGCTCCTCCATGTATACTCCCTCATCCGAGACATTGGTCCGGAGTGCCCGAGCATTCCCATCCTTCAACATCTCTGGGATCTCTTTGGGGCAGCCGTGCTCCTCGACCGCCCGCACAACAATCTACCACAAATTTGGGCAAGACTGAATATCTCACTGGGCGCCAGAGTTTCAAAGGACAGGGCCGGCTGTTGGAAAACCCAAGCCACAAATGAACACATAAAGCCCTTCAGTGAAAAGACTCATATGAACGCCAATGCGCTGTCTATGTTTGGTCACGAGGCTTTTGGGACGTCGCAGACCGGGCATTCGCGGTTCATGGGTGCTATGATGGACACTTGTCCCCAGGCCGCCGCCGATGCACTGAGGCGCAATTTAAGGAAGCTGTCGGAGGCCGAGCAGGTCCGAGCAGCGTAGAAGGTCGTCGCGCCGGAATTCGAGGGGCCTTTCCCTGTCAACAGGGTGGACTACTTCGCAGTCTTGCTCCTCTTGATGAAGGGTTTGGAAAGAAGCCGCTGTAAGGATACGTAGGGATGGGATACCTGCAGATCATAAGGAACGTCAAAGGGATTTGGGATATCCGGACGCCGTGCAAATGATTTGGACGTTTAATTATATGGTTGAGCACGTCTTTCGCGCGGTAAAGAGCGGGCAATTTAAGCGCAATAGCTTTAGAAATAAGCCTTCCTTTGTGCTAATGCGCGATGTTATTGTGGAAGTTTGCGGGAATGCGAGGATTGAAGACTTCATGTGGAACGACATTTAGGCGGTAGATGCAACTAGGGCCTAGATGGATGTATGGGACTTACAGACCCGTATAAATTTGAGAAAGGCCTATGATATCACTCTGCCTACCTAGGTATGTCCGCGCCTCTGCCTACTTAAGTCACGTTCATATCTATCCTTGTACATAGATCAGTACCACAACTCCACACTGTTTCATTCCCTTCGATAACGCAGAGCGCACAGCACCCCACCCGTCCAACAATCACTAGATTAGGCCTCCCATGGTTAGCGCTCCGCCTATCGCAGTAACCCGCCTATCTCCCCGAGGCCCTCAAACACCAAACGCTAACATTTTGACATTTGGAAACCCACCGGAAAAATCATGGAGCTCAACGCGGCCCACTTCAGGCCCAATTTTGGACAGCCATCGCAACTGACTGGTCCGAAGCGGCGGTCGCGGGTTACCATTCGTGGAAATGCATCCTGGAGCGGAGACTAGGCGAAAGCTAGCTGTGATGTTGGAGGGGCAGCTTGCGCGGGACATAAAATCCCCGCGGGGCAGCTCTTTCTGAGGACCAGGCGATATATTTACGCTTTTCTTTTTCCTACTTTGTATATATTGATCTTGTCCATCACTTGACGCTCTGAGGGATTTCTGGTTGCAGTCGAGATTGCGCATTTTGAAGATACCCTGGGAATTGAAAATTTAGGTTTTGAAGATGAGCGAAACGAGCACGACGGAGCTGAAGCCGAGCAAGGCGAACATTGGCGTCTACACGAATCCTGCGCATGAGCTGTGGGTTGCGGAGGCAGAGCCCAGCTTGGAGAGTGTGCAGAATGGCGGGGATCTGAGGGAGGGAGAGGTTCTGCTGAACGTTAAGAGCACGGGTATCTGTGGTAGTGATATCCACTTCTGGCACGCTGTATGTCTTCTCTTTTCTGTCTTACATGCCAACCACATTCCATCCTTCAATTACTATGCGCGGCTTCTTACTGAGGGTGCTCGTAGGGCTGCATCGGCCCCATGGTCGTCGAAGACACACACATCCTCGGCCACGAATCCTCTGCTCAAGTCCTCGCCGTCCACCCGTCGGTAACGAGCTTAAAACCCGGTGACCGCGTCGCCATCGAGCCAAACATCCCATGCATGGCCTGCGAGCCCTGCCTCACGGGCCGCTACAATGGCTGCGAAAGCGTGCTGTTCCTCTCCACGCCGCCCGTCCCGGGTCTGCTTCGCCGGTACCTCAAGCATCCAGCTGTATGGTGCCATAAGCTGTCTGACAAACTGACGTGGGAAGATGGTGCGATGTTAGAACCGCTGAGTGTTGCGCTCGCGGGCATGGAGCGCGCGGCCGTGAAGCTGGGTGATCCCGTGGTGGTGTGCGGTGCGGGCCCGATTGGACTCGTGACTGCGCTGTGTTGCAGGGCTGCGGGTGCAGCGCCGCTGTTGATCACGGATATTGACCAGGGACGGCTAGACTTTGCGAAGAAGATCATTCCGCATATCCTCACGCACAAGGTCGAGTTCAGCCATACTCCTGAGGACTTCCGGGAGAAGGTCGTCGCAGCTATGGGCATCGAGCCTGCCGTTGGTAAGTCGCTCACTGCGACCATAGCTCGCTTTTCATTCGCAATTGCTGACACTTGACGCAGCAATGGAGTGCACCGGCGTGGAGTCCTCCATCAACAGCGCTATCCAAGCAGTCAAATTTGGCGGCAAGGTCTTCGTCATCGGCGTCGGCAAGAACGAAATGAAGATCCCCTTCATGCGCCTCTCTACCCGCGAAGTCGATCTGCAGTTCCAATACCGCTACTGTAACACCTGGCCCAGGGCGATACGGTTGGTGGAAAATGGTCTCATTGACTTGAGGCCGCTGGTTACGCATCGCTTTGATATCGAGCAGGCGGTTGAGGCCTTCAAGACGGCGGCGGATCCGAAGACAGGGTGTATCAAGGTACAGATCCAGAGCCTGGATTGAACAAAGTGAAGACCGGGAGGCGTAGGAGCACGCAAGGCGTTCGCGTAGATACCTATGATAGAGTGGTTGCAAAGTGTGAAACACAATCTCTTCCTGTGCCAAATTAACGTAGCACTGTCCTATGTTTCGAGTTGCGCAGAGCTGATAGAACCTCGGTATCCAACCAGTTACTGTTTACTTCTTTATCCAGGGAGAAAGTACAGTTCCAGCAGGCTCCAGCTTCCTTAACCCTTACCTCAGCACCAATTAGGAGTGCATATCCATAGCATACACACATGCCTCCTCCAGTGGCCCGAGACCAAACTCACGCATGGATCCAACGCAACGTTCCTCGTTTGGATTAAACTGGACGTGGCTGCTTATAGCAAGTCGATGGAAAATATTACAAATGAATTTTCAAAGACCAATGAGGACCCAGGTGTTCCCGGTTCAGGAAGTGTTCATCAACCGTTTGAATCTGTGGAGAGAGGCTCCAAAGCCAATCTCGCACCTATTTGACACATTCTTTTAGTCATCAGCCCGCCCTAGTGCGTGATCGTAGCCGTTTCTGAAAGAGCACCATATCACGCGGGCACCCTTTTTCTTTGACATCCTATAGTAACGCTTTTAATATAAAAATTATTATAAAATGTAGTTAATATAGTAATATAATATATTAAAAGTATTTTATAATTTTTTTTTCTTTTAACAGCGCTGCTATAGGATATTAAGGATCCCCCTGAGCGCCGTATGGCATATTTGCTCTGAGTCCTTCTAGTGTGTCAGCCCGGGTCACAGTGATCGACCCTTCCTTTCACTTATTGTCTGCAGAACAACTGAGATAAAAACTAGCTAAGGCTATGATACATGTATCGACTCGGTACAGAACCTTGCGGAAGCTACAGGGTTGAAGTCTAGAAGGTGTACCGGTCAAAAGCACTCCGGCTAATGCTTCCTAGGTCTTAATCTTTTTTTTTCTCCTCCTAGCAGACACCGGGAGATGCAGTAGGTGCACCACGATGCGCTATAGATCGGGGCGGTCCTCTGAGCAATCACTCGCCGTAATAGGTTGCTGCGAGCCTTCGAGCGTCGTACATGGTAGAAGTCTTTCAAGTGTACCATTTAAAGCCACTATGTTCGATGCTCTTTCTCGAATTTCCGTTCGCGGAGTTTTCAGGCAATCCGTCAGCTTGGACGGTGCATGAGACTACTCGAACACGACCGTGCCGAGAAGATTACGAGATCATGCAACCGCCTTCCGTTGACACGAACTACGGTAACAGATAAAGAAGTGTACCGCGAGCCAACTCTATGTTCGACATGCGTACAAAACAATCGCCACTTGCGGTAAGATAACGGTAATTGTGGCTCACTCCATCTCCGTCCCATGATCCGGCTAACAACTATGTTCGTGTCAACGAAATCTCTTCCCTCCTTAAAATTTCTGGCGCCATGTGCAAGCAACGTTAAGCGTACCACATCCTTTCTGCCATATTCGACACCCATAGTCCAAACTTCCTTTTGCTGAATGCGTCAAGGATTGGTGCAGCCTTGTGGCGTGGCAAAAACCATGAAGCGTACCGTCCAGAATGCACCGAAATCGACGCTCTGAAATGTTTCCTTCCTGATTTGGAAAGTTTGGATGACGGGTATCGGCGCCTAGAGTCTGACATGCGTGTACCACAGTTCCAAGGTTCACAATGCGAGCCGCGTCATCGCGAGCGGGGACCGCGACATTGGTAGGTGGCGTAGAACGAATGGCAACGGGGGTTTTCAAGATATGTGCGCTACATTCCCATTCGGTTTCGTAGTTTGCAACAGTATGTGCCAAGGAAGGGCTTTCCACTTTGTCTTTACGCCGTGAGCCTTGGTCTAAAGCACAATTCTGTTTAGGTACAGTCAATGATACGAGAAAATGGATCACTTTTCTTGCACGGGTATGTAAGACTTGATGTTCGCGAGCCTTTTGCACTGGGCGTGACTTGTGATTCCAAGATCGTGATACCGAGCGCTGGCTTCACGTTCCTTTTAACGCCCTAAGCCTGTGTGCGCTAAAAGAACCACAATAGACCGACATTATAAATTATTCCCAAACTCATGTGCTCAACCATACAAGTTTGTCACTCTTTACTTACAGAGGACCAAGGCTTCACCATATATTTCATCTCAAACGTCTCTAAAGTTTCCATTTGCCGAATCTTGACCTACGCTGCGTTAGACGGTATAGAATGGGTTCACATCCCATTGCTTACCCGGATTTGCTTCTTCGTAATGGAAGTACTTGACGAAGCGATAGTACCCTGCAGCGACAGCTCCACCTAAGAGTGGGCCGACCCAATAAATCCAGTGGTAACCCGGGAAGCTCGTGCCCGCAACGGCAGGACCGAAGCTCCTCGTAGGGTTCAATGATCCTCCAGTGTAGTACACTCCGCCCATCATCGCGACGAAGAGCGCTAATCCGATGCCAATAGGTGCAATGAATGTATCCTTGCTCTTCTCTGCCGCGAGCATAAGCACCACAAAGACCAGCTCAGCGGTCATAAACATTTCGATGAAGACACCCTGAGCGATGCTGGTCCCAGGTGAAAGCTTCGTATTGCAGAGTGATATGTCGCCAGGGAACATTGCCTGAACGAGGCCACCGGCTGACATTCCGGCGAGGATCTGGGCTGGGACAAGAAAAAGAGCTCGAATCGGCGAAAGGGTACCAGCGAGCACCATACCGAATGTGACCTGTGCTGTGGTCACTATTCTCTTCTACAATCTTCTCTAGGACACATACGGCAGGATTGAAAAGTCCACCACTGATTCGGTAGAAGGCCCACACGTTGACCAAAAGACTGAAGCCGTATACTAGCGCAGTGAAGATGTTCTGCTGGCTGCTGGGGCCCCCGTTTTCTATCGATTTCTCGCTTGCTTGCGTGTACAGCATTATCTGGCAGGCGAAGGAGAAGTAGAGAAACAAAAAGGTGCCAACGAATTCTCCCGTGGCGGCGATAACATGCGCCTGAAAGGTGTTGATGTGGCTGGCATGGTGAAGCTCTCTAGGATATCCTTTATGATTGTCGTGCTCCGACGCTCTGGGAACACGGAGATGTGGCATAGCTGTGTCCGGTAAGAAGTATCGCGTGAAGTGGGAGATCTGGAAAGGACGATAGAATTAACAGACACATCGAACTGGTTTTGTTCAGCCGTGCGCAGCACGGCGGGAGTCTCTCATTTTACCATTACTTCATTTCCACGCACATTATGCATGCTTTTGAGGCGACTGCGCTCTGACGGCAAGGCGGGCAGTAGCTTCTAGGCCATGGCCTATGGTAATATCAGCGTCAAGAAAAAGAATAGCGAAATCTATGACGGTGGTTCACGCTAGCTTCGAGATGGCGTTCAGCTCCCCGGTCATTCATTGCGGTGGAGCCGCCACAGACGTAGGCGAGATCAGCTTCGATATCTGAAATAATCCTGATATTCCGTCTTTCACTACCCTTAAGTATAATAGGGTTATACATCACTTAAATTGTCACAATTAACAGATAAACGCTTGTTAGAATGATTATCGAGAAGTACTTTTCATGAAGCCTCCCACCTACGCAAGGTATGGTCAGTTGCAGACCTCGAGAATCTTCCAGCAGCGCTGCTGCGTTCTACGAGATTTTTAATATACCTAGGTAGAGTACGGATACTATAAGATGCTAAATACTATTTAAATTAGTGACGTAGAACTAACTACCGCATAATCTCTTACAGGAAGCAGGCTATCTGACTATAGTTGTGTTAAGAGGTAGTATAAACTAACTACTTTTAGTATACTAAGATAATTAATACGCTATATTAAAGTAAGTAAGCTTAGTAGTTATAAATTAATTTTTAATTAATTTTAAATTAATTCTTATATTTTTTTAATAGTATATATCGCCTAGTTACCTAATACTATAATAGTAATAAACTAAGTAAGAATAATACTTAATAGAACTATAAGTATACTCTAAATATATTATAAATTAATTCTAAATTAATTATAAAGACTATTATAATTTACTAACCCTATTATTAGGCTGTAATACTTAGTTTAAGAATAAGGAGAATAGACTCGTAATATATATAGAAGAAGTTATATATAAAGAAAACTTAGGGCGTAGATATCTATATAGGGTAAGAATTAACTTAAAATTAATTTTAAATTAATTTTTAATAAATTCTAATAATTGCAGGGTCGTTTTAGGAAATAAAAAAATCTAATTAACTATTTTAAGCGTTACTATAGCTATAAAGAAGTCTCGCTATTTATTTATAGGTTTAGTTTAATTTCTATTTCTATTTATAATATTAAGCTATATAAGTACTTTTAAATCGATTCTAAATTAATTCCTAATTAATTTTAGTATAGTTTAGTAGATTAATAAAAATTTATTATATTTAGACTATTCTACTTACTAAGTAGTAGGCTAATTTTAGTTTTACTTATACTATTACTTCTACTCTACTACCCTAGCTAGTTATTTAGTTCTTAGATAGTTATATAAGTTAAATTATTTTAAAATTAATTTTAAATTAATTTTAATTTTTTTACTAGACTAACCGTATTTATATAGTTACTACTTATATTATTTTTAGTTACCCTCCCCTTTATAATATATATAAGATTAAAAAAAACTAAAAGAATTCTATCTATAAGTTATTACCTTAGAATTAATTTTAAATAAATTTAGATTATAATTTTTTCGAAGATTTTAATTTTTAGAAATACGAGAATTAGGACTTATAGATAAAATTTATTAAAAAAAAATAAGCAGGCCTAAGAGCAGGGTATATAAAAATAAAAATAAAAAACTAAAAATTTTTTTTTTAAAGTCCTCCGGCCTCTTTACTACTAACTTTTTAAAATATTTATTTTAAATTAATTTTAAATTAATATAGAATTAATTTCTATAACTTATAATAACCTTTAGGTTAAAAAAAAATTATAGATAATTTTACCACTTAAATCTCTTAAAATACCTATAAATTAATTAGTATATATTTCCTTCTATTAATTATATATAGCTGTTAAGTTTTTTTAAAATATTTACTATTTTTATACTAGCCTTTAAGTTAATACTTTAAAAGTACTTATTAGTTAATTCTAAATTAATTTAAAATATAGAGAGTTCTTACTCTTTTATTTTATTTTATAATTATTATATAGGTTTACTATATTATATAATTATAAAATTTAGTAAGTTTTTTTATAGTTAATATTTTTTTTCTTTTACTTTAAAGTCTTATTTAAGACTTTAAAATAGAGTAAGTTAAAAGAGTTATTAATAAGAATAAAAATCTCTTACTAATTAATAGGAATAGAGATCTCTTACTAATTAATATAAATTAATTTAGAATTAATTATAGATTAATCTAGTTATAAGTCGAGAATTAATTTAAAATTAATTCTAGTCTAATTTAATTTATTTTTACTTACTAGTAGACTACTAAATACCTACTAGCCCTTTTACTTCTTTAAGAAGTAACTTATAAAGTTATTATACTTCTCTATAATATCTATAAAATAGATAAGAGTGTTTTCTACTCTTTTAGTACTTTAATTTTTTAAAAAAGTATTTTAAAGTAAATATTATAGGTAAGTCTAGTATATATAGTTATAGAATACTAATTAGGTAATAAACTTATACTAAGTTAATTTAGAATTAGTTTAAAATTAATTTAAATATTTAAAAGTAGTATATATACTATAAAGTATACTACTACTACTAATTATAGCCCGGTAAAATAGTTTCTTAATATAAATTATATATAGCTTTTTATTATCTTTAGTAAAGAAGGCTTTTAATTTAGTAAAAAACTAGATAAGAGAATAGTACTACTAGTAGATAAACTAAATTAATTAATAATTAATTTTTAACTAATAGTATATACTTATATAGAATAAAAGTACTTTACTATTTATAGTTATAGAGAAGTTAGTATATTAAAGAAAATATAAAGAAAGAATAAGTTATAGTTAGTTTATATCTAGCGTAGAAAAATTTTTACTTACGTTATATTATTTTAGGTAGTAAGATATAAATTAATTTATAATTAATTTATAATTAATCGGGCCTAAATTTATAAATAGATACTTAGTATAAATAAACTTAACTCTATTTTAGATTAACTATAAATTAATTTAAACTCTATTTATTTTTAAATACTTTAAGTCTAACTAGAGCTAGGCCTTATATATTTTTAGTTTTATTTTAGCCTTTTTTTATTTTATATTAAACTTATATTTCTTATATTTAAGTAAAGCCCTTTCTTTTTTACGCTAAAACTTCTCTTATTTTTAGACTACGCTTAAAGCTTTACTATTTCTTTAAATTAATTATTAATTAATTTAAAATATATTTAGTGTTAACTTATAATAGTACTAAAAGGGATAATATTATAATTAAACTCCTTAATAGAGATAATTAGTATAATTTTTATTATATAATTACTTTTTACAGTTTACGTATTTATCTATATTAAACCTTATTAGAGGTAAAATATTTAAGACTTTCTAATACCTCTTTATTATTATTAGAGATAATAATAATATTATTTAATTTATAGTATTCTAGTATTATTTTAATTAGTTTTAAATTAATACTAAATTAATTAGTGTTTTATATACTAAGCTCTCTTTTTATACTCTAAAAAAATTAAATATTAATACTTAAATTTTACTTAGATTTATATTTAATACTATATTTATTATAAATATAGTACTTTTAGATATTTTATATATTTATATTTATAACCCTATTACTATAAGAATTAATTTAAAATTAGTTTAGAATTAACTTATATCTAAACGCCTTATAGACGCTTATACCTTATTTTAGTATAATACCCTTTTAAAATAGTTTATTTTATAATATTTATATATAACTGTAAAGTATTTTACGTAGCCTTAGGCATATTACTATAATAATAATTAAGTCTAGCTATAATAATAAAATTCTTCTTATATTAAGCCTAGTTCTTAATAGCCTAGAAACCTATTAACTCTAATAAATTTATATTAAATTAATTTAAAATTAATTTAAGCTATTTATATATAAGTAAATTATAAAACTTTATATACTTATATACGCTTTTTACTATTAATAAGGCTTTTATATAACTTTAGTCTAAGTTCTTAATATATTTAGACTAAGGAGCAGTCCTATTAATACCCTAAAAAAATAGATTTAATAGAATTATATACAGCTACTAAGCTAATATAACTATAAATAATACTATACGTCTAAAGTAGTAAGATATCTCCTAAAACTTAAAAAATAAGTACAAATTTATTTAGAATTAATTTCTAATTAATTTATAATTAATTATATTTACCTACTATTTATTATATATTTATATTAATAATAATACTAACAGCACTATTTTTATATAAATATATTTACTAAAATTTTTCTCTAATAAGTTTTTTATAGGTAGTAAAAAACTCTATAAATTCCCTTTTATAGAGTATAGAGGTTTATATATTAATAATAATATACCTAAAAGTAATAACTAAAGTTTATATAAAAATTAATTTAAAATTAATTTCGAATTTATTCGAGACATACGCTTGTTATAATCTTAAAAAAATAATATAAAAAGAATTTTAGACTATTTACCTTAAAATTACTTAAATAATATATTAATTTAAAATATATTTTAAGCTATAAGTAAAGGTGGGGTAGCACAGTAGGTAACTGTCTAGAAATATATTAGATTTATAAAATTCTTTAAATTTTCGTCGTTGTTTACATATTAGAGGTTTAATTCCTCTCCTTATTACAGTATTCTTTAAATACGTCTACTTTACTAGTAAAAAACAAAGTTTTTAGAAGTATAGGGCACCGCTAAGGAATTAATATAAGACTATAAGAAGCTAAAATCTCTACGCGGAACGCGTTACATCTAGAGGCATAAGTAAAATATCTTACTATCTAAAGTTAGATAAGATAAAAATCTATTCCTAAATAGGCCTAGCGTGTCGAACTAGGCCTAATTAGGTAATAGATTAGTAGTTTAATATAACTTTATTTAGTAATATATTAATTAGGAATTAAAGAACTTTCCTTAAATAGTTAGGTAGCCTTAATATAAAAAGGCTTATTTTTTTTTTAAAAAAAAAAAACCTATAAGTAAGATAGTCTACTAATAGAAAAGATAGATAATAATATTACTAGTATTTATAAAAAGAATTTTTTAAATATATATTTAAAAAGATTAGAATTAGTTCTAAATTAATTTTAGATTAATTTTTATTTACTATTATTAGATTGCTATAATATTTCTTTTACTTAAATATAACACTTTTAAGGTCTCCCCTATATAGAAACTTAAGAAGTCTTTTATAATAAATAAGTTTTATAATTTAATTTTTATCTGTAAAGATAGTATAAAACTATTTAATAAAAATATACTTTTTAAATTATAAAAATAATAGAACGGCTTTAGACTTTAAAAAGTCTACTAAATTAATTTAATATAAATTTAGAAATAATTAAGTTTAAAACTTATTTTATATTATTTCTAGGTATAGTACTAATTATAGAATACATAAAATATTATCTATATAGTTTTAATCTATAAGCTATAATAGCAAAGGTATATAGTTATATTTACTAGTTAATACTAGTAAAATATATAGTACTTTAGAGAGAAAATATAAAATAATAATATTAAAGATAATGCTATAATTCTATTTTTTAAATTTATTTTATCTCTAAATATAATCTATGCCTAAATATATTTAAAATTAATTTAAAATTAATTTATATTATACTTTTTTTATATATATAATAAAGTTACTATTAGTAACTACCTAATTAGAAAGTAGAGTGCTAAATATACTATATAAACTAATAACCGGCTCTTAAAAGGTACTATACTAAGCCTAATTAAAAAAGATAGTATCTACTAAAATAGGTATATAATAATTACTTAATAGTACTTAATAGATTTATAGCTTAGTATAATTTATTACCCTATATAGTAACTTATACTAGTATATTTACTATTATAAACTAATACTAAACAGGTATTTATAAAAGAAATAATATTAATATATTATAACTATAATACGCGTCGCAGTATTTAAAATACTATTTACTAATAGTAGTATACTACTATTTTATAACTAAAATACGCGCTCCTAGTGTATATAGAGTAATTAACCTAGATAGATTCGCTAGTAATGCGGAGTGTATAGATTATATAACTATAGTTATATAATTATACGATCTGCACTAGCGAGTAGAAACTTTATTTAGCTATTATACAGATAGTAAAAGAGGAGAATATATTAATATAAAAAGATATAACTATTATTATTTATTATTTTATACTATTTCCTATTTATTATAATATTATAGACAACTATTACTCCGTATAAGTAAAATATAGTTATTCTAATACTAATTAGTAGTTAGTTAATTAAATTATTTAACTACTCTATTACTAGTAGCTAATTAGATTTTTTTATCTACTATAAATTAGTAAGGGCGTATAAAGAGGTTAAGTTATTATTAAATTTATACTATATAGAAATAATTTTATATATTATATAACTCTTCCCCGTATTTATAGATAAAGAGAAGTATATTAAATTATATATTCTATTAAAACCTTATCTATATAAAAGATAAGGATAACTTTTTTTAAAGCTAAACTATTTTATATAAATCTACTAGTATAGTAAGCTAAAACTATATAATTAATTATATAAACCGAATAATATAATAGTACTAAAAAAAGCTTCCTTTATAAAGAAAGATAAAGAGCGTATAATAGAAATAGATCTAAATTTATTATAAAAAAAATATATTTAAGAATATAATATCTTTATATAAGTACTTAAAGACTAAACTAAATTATAATACTAGATAAAGAATTTAAATATTTAAGATTACCTATTTATTAAATAACTTAATACGTATATTAGCTGCGTTATTATAAAACTTTATATAAAATAAAAAAACGACTAAAGGCTAGTTATTTTATATTATAATTTATTTACTAAGTAAAACTATTCCTACTTTATATTACTAAAATAAGTATTTTAAAAAAAACTACGAAAAATCTTATAAGATAAGGGCGTACGACTTCTAGTAAATAAATAAAAAAGAATACTAATAAGTTTTATATAAACTCTCCTTTAGATTATAGAAGAATATTAAAAAGTTAAAAACTTTTAGATAAAATTAAAAAATTTAATAAAAAGCCTAATTATTACTATAGAATAACCTGTACGGAAGCTATTAAACTTAAATTTTTAAATTTTTAGCTAATAGCTAAATATTTTATATACTTTAGCTATACCTCCTATATAGTAAAAAAACTAATTATTATAATATATATTATATAAATAATTATATTTGTATATTAATCGAATAAAAAGTGTGGCTGTAGTGGCTCGGGGCGACCCAAAAGGGGGTTCGAAAAAGGAGGAGTATGTGTATGCCTTTATACTTAAATATAAATAATTAATCCTGCTATACTAGTATTACTTAGAGAATTTTAGGCTTATATTATATAAGTATAGATATAAACTATATAAACCTAAATAACCCTAAATATTATATAGTTTATATACCCTAGCACTGCCTTTAGGTATATATAATAGTAGACTATAATACTTAATATATTTACTATTATATAATTCTAAAATATTACTATTTCTCCTAAAAACTAGTTATAAAATATTAATAACTAGTTACTTACTAATTTTTTAATTTTTATACGCTGTTTACTTAAATCTAATATTTTAACTTTTACTTATATAAGATATACCGCTAAAAAAGCTTAATTTATAAAAGATAATTATATTTTTAAAAATATAAAAAAAGGTAAATAACTATACTAATTATCTATATAATATTTTAGCTAATAAGGCTTATATCTTTATTAAGTTTTACTAGAAAATCAATATTTAAAAGTTATAATACACTAGTATCTTCCTAGATATTTTAAAAAATTACGTAGGCTAGTTCTACCTATATAATATTAGTTTAGAATACTTATAAAAATAGTTATATAATAGATTAAACTACTACTTTAATATATATATTAACTATAACTAGTATTAAACTAACTAAACTACTATTACTTTTATATAATTAAAGTAAAAAAACTCTAATAAGACTCTGTATAAAGTCTTAAAAGTAATAATTAATAAATTAATTTTAGTATAGAGAGCTTTAGACCCTTAGTTTAAAAAAAAAGTACTACTTTATACAGTAATTATATAAGTATATAAAGATTAATTAAAGCTAAAATAAACTATATTTTTAATAAAGTTTACGTATAAAAGACTACTAAGTAACTTAAAATCTATACTATAGATTAATATAAATCGCTAATATATATACTATATTTAATTATAAGTATTATATAAAACTTTTTATATAAACTAAAGATATACTAATAATAAGAATAAACCCCTCTAGCGCTAATAATTTTACTTTTATATATAATAACCCTTCTAGAGATCTAAAAGTATAACTTTAATAATAATAAAAAAAGTGCTTTATCTACTATAAAAAAGAATACTAGTGTCACGGAGGCTCAAAAGTAGATATTAAATGTTGATATTTAACGAGAATCTACGTGTAGGGAGCTCGCTAGGTGCCCTAGGGCAAGGTAAGGGCATATGCCGAGACGCTAGCTTCGCTAGCGCGGGCGTACCCGTCTTGGCGCTCGCACCTAAGCGAGGGGCGCCTTTACACCCACAACAACTAGTTATTAAACTATTTTATATAAGATAGGGCCCGAATACGCAACTAGTATATTATAATATATAAAAATTTTTATAAGAAAATACCTTCTTAAAGTCATATTACCCTTTATATTTAAAACTTTAAAAAATTTTTATATAATAATACAAAGAAATCGGAAAATAAAACTATATTTAATTTTAGTTTTTAAAAAGAAAAAAAAGTAATTTAATATTTTACTACTACTTTATTCCTCTATTATATAATAATAGAAAATATATTCTCTATAAATAAAAAAAAATAGCTAAATAATTTACTTTAAAGGAAGATACTATACGTAGTACTAAAATAAACTTTAAAATATAAGTATAGTTAAATTCTTAATAGTTAGTAAAGGCTAGCTTAAAGTATACGATTATAAAAACTTTAATATAAAAATTAATTAAACTCTAAAAAAAACTACTATTAACTTTAAAAGTAATATATTAATATATACTCTAGGTACTATATAAATTAAAAATCTAATTAGTATAATAACCTACTATATTTTAAATACTCTAATACCTTTTTTAATATCTCTAGTAGATACTAACTATATAAAAGTATATTTTAATAATATATTAGACGTTATTATACGTAAAAATAGTATAATAGTTTTAGTTATACGTAAATAGAAATATCTATTTTTTAATATAAGCTATATAGAAGCTACTTTATTTTTTACTAAAAATAAACTTTATAAATTTTATAAACGCTTTAGATATCCTTCTATAAAATAATTTTATAAATTACTTTATAATATAGGCTATAAAATTAACTCTACTATACTAGAGTAAATTTAGAAACTATATTACTATTACTAAATATATAAAATAGCTTTACACAGATTTAAGTTTTCTATTAAAAATAATACTTACTTTAACTATAAAATTATTATTAATATTATACGAATTAGTAACCACGATATCCTTTATATTATTAACTTAAAAATATTATTTTAGGTAGCTACTTTTTTTAATTTAATATCTATATAAAAAGTATAGGTAGCTTTTATATAATACTAAATTAATATCTACTAAGGTCCTTTAGATTTTATTATATATAATCTAGATACTAACTTTGTTTTAAAAAAAGTTTAAAAATAATATATAAATTATAGGAGTAGAGTATTACTAAATACTAGTAATAGCCTACTAGGTAGTTAGTAAAATTAAAAGAGCGTACGGCCTATTACGGCGAGTTTTTAATATTTTAAAAAATAAAATTAGATATTATATAAGTAATAAAAATATTCTTTAAATAGCTATAAAAGTACTAAATAATATTAAAGGCCTAAATAGTCTTATACTAATACTTCTTATTTTTAGCGCCTATTTAAAAATTAGTATAATATTTCTACTATTACTAAATATTATTATACGGGCTAATACTATTTATAAAATTTTAAAGGCCCTATAGGCTAATTATATAAAACTTATACTAAGCTATATAATTAATATACGTAATAAACTAGATCTGTAAAAAATTTTATCTTTTCTTATTAAATTAGAAGTTTTAATTTAAATAAAAAAATAGACAGGTCTATACGTATTATAATTAATTAATAAACTAAATATTACTATAAAACTAAAAAATAGACTACTAATTATAAAATAGATATATATAAAACTATACTACCGTAAATTTTTTTTATATAATAGCCCCCTAGCTGTAGAAGATAAGGATATAATTATATAACCTAAACCTAAAAAGCAAAAAAAAATAAAATTACTTAAAGAAGAACTATATAGTAAAAGCTATTATAATTTAAAAAAAGAAATTTAATTTTATACTAGCAATAAAGCTGCGCTAGGATAATATTATTATAATACTTAAAGACCTATTTAAGAAATCTAATTATATAAAGATTAATTCCCTTATTATAAATAATATCTTTAAGCTTATTACGTATAATTTTACTATTTATATAGGCTATATATTTAATTTTAAAATAGTATAGGAGGTTAAAAATAAGAATATAATTTTATATATATATTTATATATTAATCGAACAAATAGTGTGGCTGTAGTGGCTCGGGGCGACTAAAAGGGGTTTTAAAAAAGGAGGAGTATATGTATGCCTTTATTATAATTTTATATAAAAAATTCTATTATATACTTACTAGTTACTCTAATAATAATAAATAGTTTATTTTTATATAGTTACTAACTATCTAAAAAATAAGCTAAAGACTTATTTTAGCCTTAAGCGTAATATTTATTAAATTATATAGTATAAAGTATAAATTACGTAATATTATTTAGACTTATATATAATTTAAAAATTTACTATTTTATACGCTGTACGTAAAATTCTTAAAAAAAAATAGACTACTTTTTTTCCTTTAGTATAATGTTCTAAGTTGTACACTCCCTATATAGTATAACTAAATTAAGTTTATACTAGTTTAAAATATACTATAACTACTATACTAAAAAGCTAAAAATATTCCCCTTTATATATAATTTATACCTACTTATAATAAAGAAAGGAGTAAAGACTTTTAGCCTAATAGGTATATAAATAAATAATACTTTAAGTATTATTTTATTTACTTTCTCTAATAGAGAAAAAGATAAACTATAAGCTATAGAGTTTTATATAAAAAATAAGTTATTTCTTTTTATATACGAACCTCTAGAGTTTAATAAAATAAAAATTATTTTTAAAAAAAATAAAATAATTACTATAATTTAAAAAGAATAGACTAAACGCTTCTGTATAATAAATTTAACTAATCTAAAAGCTTAATAGTAGTATATTAAGTAGCGTATAAAAAGTATATATATTATTTCTATTTATTAACTAAAAGTTATATTTCACCTCTCCGTAGTTATATAAATAAAAAAGCCTATTATATTAGAAGTAAAGGCACTAAATAAAAAAATTAAGTCGTAGATTAAGAATATAGATAAAGAAGTCTTATATATTTTACTAAATTTTTAATATATAAAACTCTTTATTTTTATAAATAAATTTTTTATAAATAACTAAAATTTTAGCTTATAACTTAGATATTTAATTATTTTTAAAGTTAAGGACTATATAGACACTAAATTTACTATATATAGTAATATTATTTATTA
This sequence comes from Pleoardoris graminearum, assembly GCA_030770415.1. NCBI lineage: Eukaryota > Fungi > Ascomycota > Dothideomycetes > Pleosporales > Didymosphaeriaceae > Pleoardoris > Pleoardoris graminearum. Next base: position 61,038 of record JASEKS010000346.1, read on the forward strand.
GAGCTTAACTAAATGTAAATAAGTTACGTAAAATATCTTTATTAATAAATTATATAAAATAGTTATAGACTTTAATATAACTATTACTCTTAGTACTACTATTAATAAAATCTTTTATATAATTAACCTTTTACTAGCCCCTATAGTAGTTTATATAGATTTAAAATTTTTATATAATTATCTTATTAAGCTTAGTACAATAAATAAAAAGAGGCTTATAATAAATATTATATTTTTTTACTAATTATACGAGAACCGCAAGATCTTTAAAATATAATAAATAGTAAAAAAGAATAATCCTATAGATACTTTTATAAAAGGTAAACTAAATAGTTTTCTTATATAATTAGTATTTTTTAATACCCTCTTTTATAGTATTAAAACTTTAGTTAATAGGCTAGAGCTTGTACGAGAGGCCTAATAAAGTATTTTATATATTTTTTATATTTTAAATTAGACATCCCCTATTATATAAATTACTTTTTAGTATATTTTTTTTTATATATTATATTCTTTTACTTTATCGTATAAAGGTTAAAAGGAGAACTTTTAAAGTATTTAACCTAAAAAAAATAAAGGAAAATCCTTTTACTTTTTTTATATATCCCTAATCCTCCTTTATATTAATAAAGGAAAAATAAAGAAAAAATAAAAGAAAAAATAAAAAAAATACTTATATATTTTAAGTATAATAATTATACTAAGCCCCGCGTAACTACTATACATAAAAATTATATATATTATTTTAAAATATTACTAGGGTATAATACTTTATAAAAAGTAAAGGCCTAGTATTATTATTATACTTTTATATATATAGTTACGGCTTTAGTACTTTATATAACTATATAAAAAGCGTATAAAAGTAGCCCTTATAATAAATAATTTTTATTGTAAAAAAAGTTAAGTTAGTATTACTAAATAAAATAATATTTATATTATATAAAGGTAACTAGTATACTATATACTTATTATTTTACAAAATATTACCGTATAGAAAGAATTATATAGAGATATATATATATATTAATATAAAAGACTAATAAAAATACTCTATTAGTAGCTATTCTAGTAGGAATAGTAACCTAGATTTAACTACTAAATATAAGAGCCTATATAAGAGTAAAACTAAGTATAACTATAACTTATTATAGTTACTACTACTACTATTTATATAAAACTAAAACTATTTTAAAAGTTTTATTAGAGATTAACTCTATATAAAAAAAGACAGCTAGGAAATTAAAAAAAAAATAGTGTCTAAAACTACGTATAGAGATAATAATAAATAAAAATTAAAAAAAAAATATTATACAGAGAAAAAAGATTTTTTTTATATATTATTATTCTGTATAGCTTTAGACCGGCCCTTTTTAATAATTATATAATAACTTTTTACATTTATTTACTATAATCTTACTATTTACTTTTACGTAATATATAAAGTTATTAACTCTTTACTTTAGTTTACTATAATTTTAATTAATAGATAGTAGTATACTATACTATTTTACTTTTTATTATTATATAACGCGCGAATAATAGACTATAATTTAGTTATATAAAAATATATTAAAATAAAAGGATCTTTATATAGAAAAGAAAACTACTTATTTATATATAAGAAGAGATATAAGAGAATAAAGTATTTATACAGCATTACTGCAAAAAAAAGAATTACTAGTATATATAAAGTAGTTAACTTAGATAGATTTGCTAGTAATATAGAGTATATAAATTATATAGCTATAGTTATATAATTATATAATCTATACTAGCAAGCAGAAACTTTATCTAGCTATTATATAAATAGCAGAAAAGGAGTATATATTAATATAAAAAAATATAACTATTATTATTTATTATTTTATACTATTTCCTATTTCCTATAATATTATAGACGACTATTGCTCCGTATAAGTAGAGTATAGTTATCCCAACACCTAGTATATTAAAAAATAAAATTTTAATAAAATATATATACTAGACTTACTTTAGCCTATACTATAAAGTATAATATATTCTTTAAGCTTTTAAATTAAACCGAATAAATAAGAAACGTAACATAGTAAAAATATTTAATATAGCTATTATACTACTACCTATTTTCGCGGGTAACCTATAAAAGTTTAAATTTAAGTAAAATAATTTTATTAACGTAAGCGTAAACTTAACTACGTATAAAAAGAAACTATAATATTTTATAAAAAAGCTAAAAATCTACTATTTAGGGGTACTACTAAATAAAAAAATAATATTAAAACTACTATAGCTATACTACTATACTAAGTAATTAATAAATAAAAATAAGTTACTTACTACTAATAATAATGCTAATACTAATAACTATAGGGCGCTAGAGTAAGAAGATAATATAATTCTTTAATAAGTAATTAAATATATTAAAGACTATAATTTATAGTGTAGAAAGCGTATATAATCCTAATTAAAATAATATAAAGTAAAAATTACTAGTATATAAAAAAGCGCCGTAGCTTAATACAATAAAAGATATTTAGAGGTAAGTAAAAAGGGGTTTCTAAAAAAAAAAATAATAGATAGCTAGTATAGAAGAATATAAACAAATAGCTTAGTATATAACTAAATAAAATAAAATATTTTTTATTATAACTCTAAAACCTCTAGGTCTCTATTAAGACCGATATATTATACTTATTATAATATTTAAGCCTTAAGTATTATAGCTTAATAATATTATAATATTCTAAAAAAATTTTTATTAGACTAGTAAAAAGACTGAGTAGATATTTAATATTTATTTATATAAAGACCTTTTAAAAGAAATACTTTTTAAGAGTATTTTAACGCTAGCTTATATAGCTAATATAAAAAGGTACTAATTTTATAATTAGCTTAAATTAATTTAGAATCGATTCGCAATATATTTATATACAACTTATAGTTTAATTTAATATGTAACAGCTATATAGAGCACTAATATACCTATATCTAATTACAGCGATCGTAATTAATTATAAAAATAATAGAGTTAGATATCTATACACATTTTTTATAGAGAAATAAGGAGCTTTCTATCTCTTTCCTAAAATAAAAGTTAAGTACCGATAAATACGGCCAGGCGGTAAAAATTTATATATTTATATATACTATCTTCCGCGCATATACTATACTTCTTTCTCTAAGACTATAATCTTAATAATATATTCTTAGTAAATTAGATTATCTCTGCGATGTTATATTATACATATATATTAAAGTCTAGAAGAGAGGCGAAAGTTTAATACTATTACGTAGGTATCTTTTATCTTTATATTACACTTCTAGATAAATAGTATATACCTAATCGTAACCATTCATTACTCTATAAATTTACCGAATCGGACACGTCTAGTGCCTTAGTAGTAGTCTAGAGTAGAGCTTTTATTATTAAGCGTACGATTATCTATAGTTTTTATATTATTTTTTTATTATTAAAGTTTAGTACTAAGTTATATACTAGCTATTTATATAGTTTGTAAAATAGACTTAATAACCTTTTTTCTTTATTAAACTATTTTCTACTATTTTTTTATATTTATCCGTAGGAGCTGTATCGACTTTATATATACTACGTCCTTACTTAATATAGGTAAGTAAAAATAGAGGCACTATAACTAGGGCCTATTAAATATAAGATTTTTTAAATTCTATAGTAGTAGAGTAATAACTTAAGCTAATAACTTATTAGGCTATAGTGGCAACAATAGTGCGTAGGTAAAACTATGGCTATCTTATACTATAAATATAATTTTTTTACTAATAATACTATACGTACCATAAAGAAGATATATATAAAAAATATAATATAATATAAAACTTAAAATAAGTAGTAAAATAGTAGTAATAGCTAGTACTAATATATTATAATTTAAAAGTCTTATAATTTAATTATAATTTAAAACAAAAATATTTAAAAGGTTAATTACTTTTAGGTATACCGTATACGTAACTATAGTAATATTAATTATAAAATTAATATATATAATAAGATTAAGGAGCTTTAGAATATTTTAATAAATATATTTATAACTTAGTTTAGGAGTATCTAAATAAGTATAAAAAATATAAAAAGTATAATAAGATAATATAGTTATATATATAGCTTTTAAATATAATTATTTACTATATTATTATTTATTTTAAAAATAATACATCTTTTAATACTATTTAAAAATAGTACTAATAGTACTTAATAAAATATTCTTTATAGGGTTACTAAAAGTAAAAAATAAATACTATAAAAGTATTTTAAAAGAAAATTAAAAATAGTAAAATATTTAATTATAAAAAGTTATTATATATAGATAATATAAGTAAGGCGTTTAATAATTTTATACTATTTAAAAAACTAGATTTTATTTAAATGCGTATACTATATTAGGATTTAGAATTAACGTTATTAACTTTCTTATTATATAACTAGACTAGTATTAAAATTACTTATAATATATTATATTATAAATATATAAAGCTATATATTACTATATATATTTATATATTAATTAAATAAAAAGTGTAGCTATAGTAGCTTAGAGTAACTAAAAAAAATTTTAAACAAGAAAAAGTATATATATATTTATATACTTAATATATTAAAAAAGTTATATAAAACTAAATTAAAAAAGGTATAGCGCTATACTTAGCGCGCCCCCTAAAAAAACGTTAAGTTAAAAAAGTCTAGTATAAATACTATATTCTTTAAAGAGATATATAAATAGTAGTAGTATTTACTACTTATATATATATTTTCTAGTTAATAGTATAGCTAAATATTTATAAAACTTACTAAAATATTATTTTTTATTTTATTTTAGCGGATACTATATTTATTTAAATTAATTTTAATACGTCTATTACACTAAACGCTATTCTTATAATATTTTATTTATTTAATTATTTAACGTACTTCGCGAGCTTTATAAAGCTATAGTATAATATATAATAAAATCTTTATAAATACTAAATAGTTTATAATTATATATAAGTAGTATAAATTTTAAACTGTTAAAAGTTATACTTTATTCTTTTAGTAAGAATTATAGTTACTCTACTAAATATAGTAATACGCTTATACTCTAATTTATATTTATAAATTAGCGACTACTTATAATTATCCTTAAGGGTATTAGCGATTACTGCTTATAATTATTTACCTGTCTAGTAATATATAATAAGAATTTTTTTTAATACCGCGAAGTATTTTATATATAACGTAATTACTAAGTTTTCTAAATTAAGTATTAATTAATACTAAAAAATTATACATAATAAAATAAATAATAAAGTAGATAGAATCGTAATACTAATAATAGTAGAGGCAATAGAATTTAAAGACCTAGGGTTAGTAGCACTAGCCTATATAAAGGCAACGGCGGCGAAGGTGACGAAAGTGAAGGCGGCGAAGGCGAGGGCGGCGAAGGCGAAGGCGGTAAAGGCAAAGGCGGCGAAGGCGAAGGCAGCGGTGCCACACCAGTTGCGGACGATGGAGGGTCGGCGCGTCGATATATATTACTAAATACTAAAATATAAGACTCCGAATTGGATGGCATACAAAACTAATACAGGGGGGTAACATTTAAAAAAGAGTACTCTATAAAGTTACTATTTTTAAAAATTAATATAACTTTAATTACTAAGCCTAAAAATACGTGAATTATACCGATTTAAAGAGAGAATAATAGAGATTTATATTAAAATTTTAGTTACGTCCTATCTATTATCTGTAATAAATTAAAATTATCTAAATATAATAAATTTTTTACTTCCTTTTTTAGGTTCCTATAACTTTTTAGTTAGTAAATATATTTAACTAAAATTTTAACTATCCTCTTTTAGGCCCAGTATAGGTTATATGACTAGATTTTTAAAGTATGTTAGTAATCTAATAATAAAATTATATTACTAAGAAAAATATAGCTTATGCTTATATAATTACTACTTACGTAATATATTACTAATATTATAGTATATAATAATATCTTTTTAATTTTTAAAACCTAGACTTCTATTCCTTTTATATAGCGCAATATTTAATAAAACTTAAATTTAGAGTTAAATATCTTTTAAAAGTAAATACTTCTATTTTAATAATTATTTTTACTTTAAAAGAACTCCTAATAGTATTTTTAATAGTATATAATATATTAAAAATAAAATAATAATAATAACACTATAAATAAAGTTAAAAGGAGTAGAATTCCTAAGATAATATAGAGAGTAAAAAGAATTACTAATAAAAACTTAAATAAAAGCCCTAAAAAAGAAAATAAATAAAAATTATTAGAAAATAGCCTAAATATTTTAAAAATATCCTTATAAAAGTATTTTGAAAGAGAAGTGTTATAATATTAATATAAATATAAAAAACCTATAATTAATAAATAAAAACGCTAAAAAACAATATTAAAATACGCTATTAAAAATATTAAAATAATTAAAAATATAAATTATAAATAAATAATATTTTTTAATAAGTTAATACTATAAATAGGAGAGATTAGAAAGGAGTATTATAGAAAATAGGGTAATAATAGAGTTAAAAAAATAACTAGCTATTACTTAATTAAAAAGTAAATTATTTTAATCTTTTAATATATTAAAATATATTACTTTCTATATATTTTTATACTATAGTTTTATATTTTTAATATTAATTATAGTAATTATTTTATTAGTTATAATTTAATATTCTAAATTTACAATGCAATTTAGTTATAAAATAAAAGTAATTTAGTATTTAATAAAATACTTAATTTATTTATTTCCTGTACTACTAAAGATTATATAAAAAAACTTTTTATATCTAAAGTTAAACTAAAAATAAGAAGGAGTAAGTAACTTTATAGATTTTTTAGTCCTTCTTTTAATTTAATAATATAATAATATATATATTATTATTATATTATATTATAAGTATAATCTTTATATTAATATTAACTTATATTATTAATTTTAATAATATAATACTATTATTTATAAAATAATAGACGTTTTAAACTATTTTAAGAAAAATTAAAATAGAATTATTTTTTACCTAGCCTATAGCACTAATATAGCCTATATAAAAAATATATAGAATTATATAATATCTAGACTATATATAAATAAAAACTTTAATTTAGATATAAAGTTAAGTTTAAAAAGTATAAAAGCTATTAAAGTATTATTTTTAAATTATAAAATATAACATTATAAAAGGTTGTTAATAATTATATATTATTACTTCCTAACTATTATAATATACTTATAGGATCTTAGGAGTACTATACTAAGTACTAGTAATATATTATTTACTAGTTTATTATTAAAAATACGAAAATTTAAATTTTATGTATAATTATATAATTAATATATAAATATATAAAAATATTTATTATATTAATAAAGCTTACTATCTATTATTATATATATAAAAATAAGCTAATTTTACCCCTTAAATAAAAAGTTATAATAGCCTAAAGTAGGGTCCTAAAAATTCTTTATATTTACTAAAGTTTTGTTACCCTTTAGGGGCTTACTAAGCAGCCCCTAATAAGGTAAATAGAGTCTGCTAGTCTTTCTCTTTAATATAGTATTTTCTTTATATTTTTAGGCCTTATAACTAAAAAGTTATATTATTTTAAAAAAGGTAATTTTTAGAGTACTCTTTTTTAAATGTCACCCCCCTGTAAAGTATACTAGGGGGTTTTCTTAAACGTAGAGCTAAGAAGACTTAGGTGCGTGTGCTTAGGCTAATACTAGACGGGTATATAGGTTAGAGGTTCTATAAATCTATATATAATGTCTAGAACTATTATAAGGTAATTAATAAAGATTAAACTAGATAATTATTTAACGTAGTATAACTCACGTCTAGTACCTTAGCGGTAACGTAAAATAAAGCTTTTATTATTAAGCGTACGATTGCCTATAATTTGTATATTTTCTCTTTAACTATTATTATTAAAATTTAATACTAAATATATACTAGCTATTTATATATTTTATAAAATTAATTTTATAACTTTTCTTTATTAAATAATTTTTATATATTAAGTCTTTTACTAATAATACTACTTATTATATATTATAAAGAAGATATTTATAAATAATATAATATATAACCCAAAATAAATAGTAATAAAATTATAGTTATAACTAGTACTAATAAATTATAGCTGTTTAAATTAAGATAAATATAATCTAAAAGGTTTTTTTATTTTTAAATATACTATATACGTAATTATAATAATATTAATTATAAAATTAATATATATAAATAGTTTAAAAAGTTTAGAAATAACTTTAATATATATATTTATATATTAATTAAATAAATAGTGTAGCTGTGGTAGCTTAGGGTAACTAAAAAAAGTTTTAAAAAAGAAGAAGTATATATATACCTTTATACTTACAGGGGGAGGATATTGGGAAAGGGTTAATCCAAAAAGTTATTATTTTTAAACATTAATATAAAATTAATTACTAAGCCTAAATATACGTGAATTATATCGTTTTAAAGAGAAAATAATAGAGAATTGTATAAGGATTTTAGTTAGGTACTATTTATTACCTATAATAAATTAAAATTACCTAAATATAACAATTTTTTTAACCCCTTTTTTAGGTTCCTATAACTTTTTAGTTAGTAAATATATTTAACTAAAACTTTAACTATACTCTTTTAGGCCTAGTATAGATCACGTGACTAGATTTTCAAAGTAGATTAGTAATCTAATAATAAAATTATATTAATTCTAAAAATATTGCTAAGACTTATGTAATCACTAGTCACGTAATATATTATTAATATTATAGTATATTATAATATCTTTTAATTTTTATAAACTTAAACTCCTATTTCCTTAAAATGGAGCTAAAATTCTTAAAACTTAAATACAACGTTAATTTACTTTTAAAAGTAAATAGTTCTCCTGCTTTAATTACTACTACTTTAAAAAAGTCTTCTACTACTATTTATCACGCTATACAACGAATTAAACATAAAAATAAAAAGAATTATAATATAAAAAAAGTTTATATAGGGAGTATAAAAAAGGTAACTAAAAGAAATAAAAGAGTTATTAATAGAGATTTAACTAGAAGTCCTAAAAAGGAAAATAAAAGAATACTATTAGAAAATAATCTAGAGATTACCTCTAGATAACTACAAAGAGTTTTAAAAAAGGAGGGTTATATAATTAATATAAGTAAAAAAAACTAATAATAAATAAAGAAAGCGCTAAAAAAAGAGTAAAATACGCTAAAGAATAATTAAAAAATATAAAAAATATAAAACTAGAAAAAATAATATTTTCTGATAAGTTAGTAATACAAAGGGGATAACAAAATAGATAATATTATAGAAAAATAGGTAATAATAGAGTTAGAAGAGAACTGGCTGTTAGCTAATTATAAAGTAAGTTATTTTAACTTTTTAAAATATTAAATTATATAACTTTTTTTCTATTTTTAAGCTACAGTTTTAGTTTTTTAATATTATTTATATTAATTATTTTATAGGCTAAGACCTTAAACTATAAGTTTAGGATGCAATTTAGATAGGAGGTAGAAGTAATTTAGTATTTATTAAACTACCTAATTTTTCTACTTCTTATACCAGTAAGGATTATATAAATAAAGTCCTTATACCTGAAGTTAAACTAAAGATAAAAAGGGGTAAGTTATATAACCTTTTTTTACCCCTTTTTGTTATCCCTTTTTTAATTAATATAATAATATATATATATATATATATATATATATATATATATATATTATATTATATTATAATTATAAACTTTATACTAATATTAATATTAATCTAGGCTGGCAATTTTAATAAGATAACGTCCCTCTTTACAAAACAACAAACGTTTTAAACTATTTTAAAAATAATAAAATTAAACTATTTCCTTATCTAGCCTATAGCCCTGATTTAGCCCCTATAGAAAATATATAGGGTTATTTAAAATATAGACTAAATAATAATAAAGAGGCTACTTTAAGGGTAGGATCTAGTTTATAAAGTATAGAGGCCTTTAAAAGAGTTATTAATAAAGAGTAGTAGAATATACTATAAGAAGTTATTAATAACTATATTTTATCTCTTCCTAACTGTTATAAGGCGGTTATAGAAGCTAAGGGCTACTATACTAAGTACTAGTAATTTATTATTACTAGTTTATTATTAGAAATTTAAAAGAGTAACTTTTAACTATAATTATATAAATAATATATAAATATATAAAAATACTTTATATACTTATATATTATAAGTACTATTATAATATATATAAAAATAAGCAAATTTTACATCTTAAATAAAAAGTTATTATAGTCTAAAATATAACTCTAAAAATTTTTTATATTTACTAATTTTTTTTACCCCTAAACCCCTTGGTCAGCAGCCCCTGAGTAGGTAAATAAAATAAGCTAGTCTTTCTCTTTAATATTATATTTTTTTTTCGTATTTTTAGGACTTATAACTAAAAAGTTATATTATTTTAAAAAAGGTACCTTTTTAGATTAACCCTTTCCCAATATCCCCCCCTGTAATATATTAAAAAAGTATATTTATAATTTAGTCTAGACGCTAGATAGAGTAGTATGGTAGACAGGTATATAAAATATAAATTTTTTTAAAATTTTTAATATATTCTACGTATTAGGAGTTTAATTTTCCTTTTTACTATAAGTATTCTTTAAATACGTCTATTCTACTAGTAAAAAAAATAGAATTTTTAGAAGTATAAAATACTATTAAAATATTAATATAAAATTATAAAAAGCTAAAATCTTAACTAGAAAGCCTTACTATCTATAAATATAATTAGATATTTTAGGCTAATTACTATTTTATATTAGATAAAATAAAATTTATTATTAAATAGTCTTACTATAGTAGACTAGACCTAATTAAATTAAATAAATAAGTAATTTAATTTAATTAATTTAGTAATATTAGTTTAAAAAAATAGATATATTTACTAAATTTAATTATAAAAAAAATATATCAAAGTCCTTTTAGGCTTCGGGTTAGTTTTTAAGTAGAAGTAGTAATAATAGTTTAAAGTAAAGTATTATTATATAAACTAGTAATAAGGGTTAGTATTAATATTATAAAATATTAAATATATATTTATATATTTATATACTAATTAAATAAATAGTGTAGCTGTAGTAGCAATAATTGTTAAAAGTAAGTTAAAAAGGAGTATGTGTATACCTTTATACTTAATATATCGAAAAAGTATAAAATATTAAATTAATAAGAGCCTAAGTAATCTAAATAATAGATTAAGAATAGATTAAATATAAGTTCTAATTAATTAGTTTTTATATTTTTATAGAGTATAGCGATAGACCTAATAAATATTTATTAAGTCTATTAATAAACTTATTAAGAGTTTAGCGACAGACCCGCTAAGACTTTATTAATAAATATAATAGACTTTTATTATATCTATTAGTTATATAACTCCTTTTATATATAGTTTTTATTAGCCCTTTTAGAGATCCCTGTATACTATAGCCTAATACCTAAATACTAATTATAATATTATCCCTCTTTTTTAACTAATTTAGCCTTAAATTACGTATTTTTTTAGGCTCTAATTAGTTAAAACTAGTCCTTACTCCGTACTTATAATTTTATTATTTTTATTATATTTAAATTTAAAGTCTACGCCCTCCGTACTAGTTTTAAAATTTATTATAATAGTTAAATTACTCTTATATTTTATAATTATTATTCTATTACTAATACTTCTTATTATATTATACCTTTTAATAACTTTAGCGCTTATATATACTGTGTAAAGTATGTTATTATATATAAGTTTTATATAAACTTATTATCGCGGTAAGATACCTTAGAGTTTATATTACTAGCTTATAAAACTCTTTAGAATAAAGTATTTATTTCTCCTTCACGTATATATATTACGGCTTTTTAGCTCTTTTATTTATAAAAGTAGTCCTAATTCTTTAATTTTAGAATTTAGTAATTTTTAACTTATTTTTCTTTTATAGTTATAAGCCTAATATTTTAAGAGTAAAGAAAGATTTTCCCTACGTACCTAATTATTAGAAATTTTATTTTTTAAAGCTTTAATTAATTTTTTAACCTCTATTTTAAAAGCTCTTAGTTTTATAAATCTAGTAAGTATTATTTTATTTATATATTAATAATAATCTATATTTTTAGCTATTAAACGCTTAGTAAGCCTTATAACTAATAATTTTTTAAGTATTATAATAACTAAAGCTATTTTATTTTTTTTAACTAATAATATCCGTCTTACTAATTTAGCGAGCTAGCTAACTTAGTATATATAATTTAAAATATAGTATATACTTTACTATATTTAAAATTTTATTAATCTCGACCTTAAAAGCGTTAATAATTTTAATAATTCTTTTTAAATACTAGAGTTTTTACGTATTATAAAAGCGTCTAAAACTAAAATTATAAAAATTTACTATAACTATATTACTAACATAACTATATACTAAGTCTATTTAACTAATTATACTACTAAAGTAAACTAAGTAATAAATATTTAAAACTAAGTTTATATAATAGTAACTTTAGAGCTTATAAACGCTGCTTAAATATATTACGCTATTAAAGGGGATATTTTAATTTATTTAATTATTTATTTTTTTAAATAAAAGCTTTTAACTACTAACGCAGTAGCTAAGAATATTATATAATAATAATACTATACTTATTTAAAGAAAGTAAAATATAAAAAAATAGCTCCTAAACTATAGTATTATAAATAGAAAGCTTTTTATATAAAAATAAAAATATACGAGCTTAGTAATATTTAAAATAAGTAAGCTATTATTAACTTTTTACCGCCGTTAGTAAGAAATTAGTACTTAAGTAAGTAGAATAAATATATATAACCTAAGTCTAAAAATTAATATTTAAAAGTAAAAAGCTCTCCCTAATAAAAGTAGAAAGAATCTTTTAAATAGTATTATAAAATAGAGTTACTAAAATACCTTTTAAAAGTTTTAAAATTTTTATAATACTTAGTAGATAAAATCTATCTCTCTAATTAAATAGCTTATAATTAAAAAATAAAAGTAAATTATACTAATACTTTTATAAACTTAAAGTATACTATTAGAAATCTACTAAATACTATTACTTATAGTTAATATTAATAAATACTTATACTAGTTAAACCGCGCCGCTCTTTAAAAAGAATAAAAAAAAAGTTTTTTAAACGTTTTAAATTTAATAAATTTATGGCTCTTTATAATACACTTAAGTAAAAGAAATAATTTAAAAAAATTATTTATAGAGTAAGGAATCTAATAAACTAAAATTTTTTTGGTTTTTTATATATATAGTTATTAATCCTTTACTTATTACAAGTAGTAAATTAGAATAAAATAATAGTATATATTTTATATAAAATTATAATACTTATATACTCTCTAAAAATATTATTTTTAATAATAGTACCGCTTTATATTTAGTAAATAATAAATTACTACTTATTTATAATTTTTTAAAAAAACTAATAGTATCTATACTATTAAAGCTAAAATATAAGCTTTTTTTAATCTCTAATATAAAAATATAAATAATTAAAAATATTTTAAATAGTCTAAATAGAAATTCTAAAAAAAATTTTATATTAAAGAATATAAGTATTATAAAAGAATTCTACCTAAATATAGTATTTAAAGCTTACTTATATAATAAAAGACTTTAATACTTAAACTTAAATAATATACTACGTATAAAATTTTTAAAATAAAATTTTATATTTATAATACTTATTTATAAGTATAATTTTATATTTATTAAATATAAGCCTCTATTCTTTTATTCTTTAATTTAGAATATAATACTAGTATATTAAAAACTTTATTTATAGTTAATATATCCGCGTATTAATACTAAGAATATATAGTATTAAAAAGTAAAATATTTAAATTAAAAAACTTTATATACTTTAGTTTATAGAACGTAAAATATGTATATTTTAAATACTAAGTATATATATTATAAGTAATATTTTTTTATATACGTAGCTTAGGTAATTTTTTAAAAATTTTAAAAAAAATTACTATAACTATACTAGCGTATTTTATAAAATCTTTTTAATATACCTAAAAAAAGACTCGAAGAGTAATAGATATTATTAGTTAAAAATAACTATAGTAAAAAGGTTTATATATAGAGTTTATAAGTAAAATTACTTTTAAAATTTATAAAAGTATTTTTAAGTTTTACTATATAGGTATATACTTAATATAAACTTAAGATTATAAAAATTTTTTAAAATAATAATATTACTATCTATTTATAGTAGAGAAGATTACGCTTTAAAAAATAAATAAAAGAGTTTAATATAAGTATTAAAATACTATCTCCTTATATATATAAGCTAAACAGCGGCGCTAAACGCGCTAGCTAAAAAATTATTAATAAAACTATTACTATAAGACTTAGTATAAACTTACTAAAAAAACTTTAACTAAAAATTATAAAAGTAGCTATAGCGCTTTATAATATTAGTTTAATAGTTTTTAAGAATATATAATCTCTAAATATAGTTTTTTATAGCTAGTTTAAATAGTATTGTTATTATTATAAATTTAAGCTTATAAAGCACTAAATAGCAGATCTATACCTAAATTAAAATAATATATATATTTATAATTATTACGTATATTTATAAAATAGAAATCGTATAGCTAGGCGTATTAGATATAAATTTAAAATAAATCTATAAGTTTATATTTAATATTTAGTTAGTTACGTAGCTGTTAATATTTATAAAATATAAATACTATTACTTAACTAGGTTATTATAATACGTAATATTATATTTAATAAAACTTTTTTTATAAAAGAACTAAGAATTAGCCTATCTTATAGAAAGAGGCTATAAAGTTTATAAATATTTTATATACTATTAAGATTATAGATATAGGTAAGGTATTTAATAATATTTTTAATATATAAGTTTATAACTCTAGTAAACTAGAAATTAGTAAAAATATTATATAATTTAAGTAATAGATTAAAGATACTTTAGTATAAATTTTATCTTATTCTTTTAATTAGTTAGGTAAATACAGCTTTATATAAATAGTATATATGTAAGCTATTAATATAGTTAACTAATAACTGCGAATCTATATATTATATAATATAAATATTAGTCTAATCTCTTTTTAGTCTACTCTAGAGCTTAAAAAACTCTAGAGTATAAATTTTAAAAAAAATAAATACTTTAGTGTTTTTTATAAAGTGCACTTTAATAAAAAAATAAAATAGCCTAAAATAAAGAGTCTACGGGATTCTAAAATAAGAAATAAAAATTTATCTAATACTATTACTTAAATTAGTAATATAAATCTCCTTTTATTAAGTAAAATAGTTAGTATTATTATTTATAAAATATAGGGACCTATAAGGAATTATAACCTAATTACTTAATAAAGCTAAAAGTAACGTAAATTAAATTCTAAAAATTTTAATAAATTACGGGGCGGAAATAAAAATTTTCTTAGTATTTATATACTATTATATTTTAATCTAGATAGCGAGTTATTATATAATATAAAACTTATAAATATTTTACTAAATAGCGTAGATAGCTCTCTCTAGTATAACTTTATAAATATATTTATTTTTAGTATAAATCTTATACAGAAAGGGTATAAAAAGTTTATAATTATTAATACTATAATTTAAGCTATTATATAAGATAGGGCTTTTAAAAAAAATAATATTTTAAAATAAAACTTATATATACCGCGATAAGTTTTTAAAAAAGCTAGTAATATAAAAAGTAATTTTTATATATTTACTTAGCCCGCTCTTTTACTAGACTATTATATAAAGAGAGGTAAATTGTAGCGTTAAAACACTGGTCTAAAAAAGGTATAGGCTAAAAAAAGTTATTTTTCTAAATATAGTCAAAAAATAAGCGTATATAAAAATTTTAAAAAAGGTTTTTATTTTAGTTAGTATAAGGTTTAAACTTATAGTCTTAGCGTATAGCTTAATATATAGCTTAATATATAGCTTAGCGTATAGCTTAGCGTACTAAAGTTTAGTACGCTAATAATATTAGGCTACTATTACTTCTACTCTTTTTTTTTTTTAGGCTAGACTACTATAATACTATTATACTATAACACGCCTACTCCGCCGTATTATTAAAGTTATTATTAAAATTATTATTAAAGTTATAAAATAGGATTTAAGTAGTGTTCGTTTTTAGTAGCTTATAGGGTATAGTTAGCTAACGTATATTATAAGTATACTAATAGTAATTTTACGTATTACTATTAACTTTAATAAAACTATAATAACTAAGTCTTATATACCCGTTTATAAAGATATACTAAATAATAACCTATATATATAAGTAGTAGAGGTAGTTATTATAAAATATTTACTATTAAGTATATAAGGGTATACTAATAAAGTTACTAAAATTAATACTATAAAAGTCTTTAACGTATTAAAAAGAGGATACTATAATACTACCTACTATCTACTTACTAACTAGGGAGATAAGCGTAAGATAGTAATAATAAAAGGAAAAGGCGTTATACTATACCTACTAGTATAGTACGTTTAAATATAGTATATTAGAAACTATATATTAGTTATACTGTAAAGCACTAAGCTGTAATAGCTTATATTAAGGTTATATAGAGGAAAGATAGTAAAAGAATAAAAAATAGACTTTATACTAGAAATAATAGATAAGGTATAGTTATAGAAGATACTTAACGTAGTAGTAACTACTAAATTATATTAAATAACTTACTAGTAGTAGGTTATAAAGTGTAAAATAAGTATAGTAGCTATTACGCGTTAAAGAGAAAAAGAAATAGATAAATATATATTTAGGTTTAGGTTATATATACGCCTAAGTATTAGTAGGCGTTTATATATTAATAGGTAGAGGATTTAGAGGACTATACTACGTATAAGTAAATAGTAGCTTTTTAATACTATCTATATTACCTAAAAAAAGATTAACTTAACAGTCAGATATAAGGTAATAACTATTATTTATAGTAGGTAAAGCCGTAAAGACGCTACTACTAGACTATAAATAAAAAATAAAATATACTCCTTAAAAAGTAAACTTAGTAAGTAGTTAAATAGTTTAAAAGTACTAAATAACTATTTTTATTTAAGTAGGTATTTACCTATAAGTTTAATTAGGATAGTTATTTTATAAAGTATAAAGCTTATTTTGTTATTAGAGGCAACCTGTAGTTAAAAAATATACTCTTATTAATATATATTATAATACTCGCAGCGCGCTTCTTTCGTATAGCTATAATAATTATAATAAAATTTAACCTAAAGATTTTATAGCTTAATATAATTAGTGCGTTCCTTAATATACTAATTAACCTTTTAAATCTAATATAATATAAACTACCTAATAGCTATAAGTAAAATAGTAATTATATAAAGCTTAATTAAACCTTATATAGTCTACGTAACTTACCTATACTATAGTATAAAAATTTTTTTAGTACTCTAGCTAAGCTTAGCCTTATCTACTTAAAAGAAAAATTTTACTTATTCTTTAACGTAAATTATAAGATCTTTATACTTTTTTATATAAATAATATTTTACTTCTATACTATAAAATTTATTAATAAAAAGCTTTTAAACTGCGTAATAAGCTCTTAAAAATATATAAAATAGAGGTACACAGAGCTATAAAATAGTATTTTAAAATATAAGTAATTAAAAATTAAAAAAATTAGATAATTACGCTAATTTATAATTTATATATTTAAAAAATTATAAAGAAATTTAGGGTAACTAATCTAGTACTCATTTTACTAACGCTTTTACTATTAAAAAAGCTAGTTAAGAATAAAGGAGAAGCAATAAAAGCTAAAATTAAAGTATATTAAGAGCGTGTTAAATCTATATATTATATTACTATTATAATAGAACTAGATATAGTATTTACCGTTTTAAAACTCTCTTATTTTTTAACTAATTTAAATAAAGAGTACTTTACTATAGTAGAATACGTAATTACGTTTTTTTTTATAAATTATACTTTTAAGCGATCTAGTATAGCGTATATAAAAACCTAAAACTTATAATCTATTTAAACGCTTTATTTATAAATAATCTAAAAAGTAAATAATTTTTATATAATTATATTATTATATTATTCGGGGGTGAAATTATTTAAAAAGTAGTAAAATAAGCTACTATTATAATATTAACTACTAAAATAAAGCTCCTTACACTTAAGTATATAAATAAAAAAATAATAGCTCTAAAGCGCTTTTTTAAAAAACTTACTTTAGATTTTAAAACTATATAGCGTATATTCTATAATAACTAATAAATAATTAGACTAGTTATAAGTAAAAATAAGTATATAACTATCTATTTACGCTATATAGATATATAGAATATATAACTATATTAAAAATATTTAAAAGAAAGTTTTAAAATTAAATACCTTTAGATAAATAATATACTAGCTAATAGATTAATAAAAGCTCTTTTAGTTTAGTAATTCTAAAGATTTAAAAAGTAACTAAATTTTAAAAATATAAAAAAAAATTACTAAGCTAGAATTCTAAAAAATTATATAATAATAGAGCGCAAAACGCTTTAAATTAAATATTAAATAGCTAATAAGTCGCTATTTATAATAATAAATTTAAAACTCTAAAGTACAAAAATAGATAATAAAATAATAAAAATTATATAATAACTCTAATAGATACGCTTAATAAATTAATAATTTAACTAGCTTATTAAACTTCTAAACAGCTTAAGCGCGACGTAAAGTAATCTTATTAAAAATATTATTTATAAAGCTACCACCTATGTTCTTATTTATTTTAATTATCTATTTAATAGTAGTTTATAATTTATTAAGCTTTATAGTCTATAAGGTCTACGTTAATAAAAATTACTAAAAGTAAATTAAAAGGCTATACCTTTTTATAAGTAAGCTCTTTCGCCTTCTTACTATAGAGCGGCTTATAGTAGAATAAAAAGTACTTAATAATTTTTTAAACGTAACTAAGACTATAATAATAAATATATAATGTTTTTAAATTATCTAAATAAAGATATTAGTACGTATATTAGTTTACAGTTATATCTAATTTTATATACTTAATAATAAAAGTTTTATATTTTAGTATTATAATAACTTCTATTATTTTTACTAAATAAAGTACTACCTAAATAATAAAAGTAAAATATAAGGCATTTTAATTCTATAATTTATTAGTAATATTAAGTTATATAAATACTATTTAACAGTTCTAAAACTCCTTTAATATTAATATAAAAGTATAGACAGAGCTTTAAAAAATTATAAACTAAAAAGTTTAAAATATGTTTTACTAATATTATTTTTATCTCTATAACGTAATAAAGTTTATAGAATAGATAACTTATTATTTGTATTTTTATTACTTTTTTTAGATTTGCTTTTATTTACTATAAGGCGCGGCCTATTTTTTAAACCTAACCTAATAAAGCTTAAAAGAGCTAGATTAAAAAGGGCACTAATAGTATTTTACGCCTAAAAAAACTAAACTAAAAAAATAGGCTAAATAAAATTAATAATCTTAAAAGCCTTTTAAAGTTCTTATTAGTATTAAACTTCTTATACAGTATTTAGGTACTTAAGAACTAGCTAATAAATAATTATTATAAAGCGCGATATAGGTATAAAACTAAAAAAATTATTTAAATTACTAGACGGCAGATTAGAGAAAATATTTTTTAAAAATTATAAAAGCTATAATTTTTTTATAATAGAAACTAAAAGAGTATCTAGACCTATTTAAGGCAAAGTGTTAAATAGATTTTATTAAACTTATAATAGTGCGTAAATAGTATTTTTATAAAATTAAAAATTCTACAGAACTACTTAATTAAAAAAAGTAAATAGATCTAATTTTATTAAAAATATAGAATAATCTTTTAGAGTTTATAGTAGTAGTATATTATTTTATAAAAAAAGTAGATAATTTTCTAAATATTATAATATAAGAGTTTTTATCTAAATAATAAAAATTCCTATTTAAGGCTAAATAGCGTCTTAGTTTTACTAAACTACTTATTATTAATACTTTTTACACTTTTTTTTTATTTACTTCTTTTTATAAAGCGTAATTATAGGCTAAAAAATAGTAGTAAGTAAAATACTAAAAATTAAAGGACTAGACTTTATTAGCTTTTTACTAACCTTAATAAGTATATAATATTTAAAATACTATTTACTTTTAATTATATTTAGATTATTAACTATATTATTATAAAAGGGATCAAGAAACTTTACTTAAAACTATTAAATAAAAATTAGTAGAGTTTTTAAAAGATAAAATTAAAACTTAGATATCTAGAAAAATTCTAAAAAGTAAAAATTAAAAAAAAATATTATAGCTTACTACAGTAGCAGTAATATAAATAATTAACTTATAATACTTATAATAATTAAAGAGCTTCAAGAGCTATTAGAAGAAAAAAGCTTAGTTTAATAAATATAAATATAATACAAATAGTATAAAAAAGTATAAAAATAGTAGTTAAAAGTGTAAAAAGAGTAAGAATTATTTTAAAAAAGTTAATAAAAAGATTATATAAACGCTTTTTATATTACTAAAGCTAGCGTGCCTACTATAATTAGTCTCTTATTTTAAAGCTTTATTACCTAGTAACACTACCCGCTAAAATTTTACTTAAAAAAAATTTTTTTAAAATTAATTCTACAGCTACTATAAGTTTAAAAGAATTAATTTTAAACTACTTAGATAGTTAAGCTGTTTTTACTAGCTTAACTAGGGGATATATTATAGTAAGATACCTTAGAGTTTACGTTATTAGCTTATAAAACTCTTTAAAATAGAGTATTTATTTCTCCTTTATATATATATATTATAGCTCTTTAGCGCTTTTATTTATAGAAGTAGTCCTAATTCTTTAATTTTATAATTTAGTAATTTCTAGCTCGTTTTTCCTCTACACCTATTTTAGGCCTTATTAAGTAAAACTTATAAGGAGTATTAAAAGAAAATAAATAAAAATAAGAAATTATTTATTATAGTATTAGCTCGTCTAATATAAAATAAAAAGATTTTAAAATAAGCTAAGTTTTATATTTATAAAAAGACTAATTTTTTTAACCTAGCCTTACCTGACTTTTTCGACATATTAGGTATGAAGATATACACATACTTCTCCTTTTTCGAACCCCCTTTTGGGTCGCCCCGAGCCACTACAGCTACACTTTTTATTTAATTAATATATAAATATAAATATAAAAAGACTAAATATCTTTTATATAAAATAAAAGCTATTAAAAAAATAAATTTAACGGTCTAAAGCCGTTTAGTTACCCTACTTATAATATAAATATTAGTTTATTACTTTTACTATAGTCTACGTTAGATATAGTAATTATTTTTATAACTTTTAATCTAGCTAAGTTACTATAGTATATTTCTTCTCCTAATTAACTTTTTATAGTTATTTAGATTACCTTTTAGTTTTTATATATTTTTTAACTCTAAATAGTTCTTTTACTTAACTAAAAACTATTTTAAATTCTTTTTTTAATTATTATATATTTTTTCTACTTCGTTCTTATCCTCCTTCTTAAATATATAATAGAAGATTATTTAAATAGATATTTTTAGGTTAGCTAGTTTTAATAGTAATATATAAAATATTAGGTATATTTTAGTATTATTAGGTAGCTTTAATTTATAGTAAACTAAAATCTATTACTCTAAAATAAAAAATTGTCTAATCTTAATATAGTCTAGTTTTTTAAATTTTTTTTTTTATTTTTTTTTTTAGGTTCTTTATAAAAAAATAAATTTTATCTTTCTTTTTTAGCTAAAGTGCTATGTTTCTTCTCTAATTAGCGTAATATATAATTTATTTTTATTCCTTTTATATAGCTTCCTATATTTACTAATAAATTTTCTTTATATTTTTAATTATTATAATAGTTTTTTCTATTTATTAGTTTATTAGAATTATTAAATAAAATAAATAAAAATATCTTTCGTAGTTTATATAAAATAGTATTATTTTTATTATTAAATATTTTTTATAATTATAGGCTATCTATAGTAATAGTAATAATATTATTTAATTATTTTTTATTATTATAGTATATTTATAGGTAAATTTTTATAGTTTACTTTATTTACTTAGTTTATCTATCTATTTGTAAATAGTAGACTTTTAATAGTTTTTATTTTATTTTAGTTAATACTATTAATATTATCTAGTAGTTTAATATAAATAATTTATTCTTATTACTTATAATTATTTTTAATATTCTATAGTATTATATTAGTCTATTTAGTACTAGGAATTCTAGCTATTTTATAGTATATTTTTTTTAGTATAATATTATTTCTATATACTTAGTAAATCTATCTATAAAATTAAGTATCGCGTTATATTTTATATTTATAGTTAGGTTTTTTAATATTAGTAGGCCCGTAATAAAATCTATTATAATATTTTCTTATAGTATAGCTAGTATTAGTAGTAGTTTTAATTTACTATACTTAAGGTATATTACGTATTTATTTTTTTAATAGTCTATACACCTTTTAATATATACTTTTATTTTTTCCTTTATTTTTAAAAATTAGTAGTTTTATTAAATTAGTTTTATAGTTTATATTACTCTAGAGTGTTCGTATAATAGTTTAATATAGTATTTTTATATAATTACTTATTAGTATTTTTTTAGTATCTTTTTTATTATAGTTATAAGTTT
The DNA here is from genome assembly GCA_030770415.1 of Pleoardoris graminearum. Taxonomy (NCBI): domain Eukaryota; kingdom Fungi; phylum Ascomycota; class Dothideomycetes; order Pleosporales; family Didymosphaeriaceae; genus Pleoardoris; species Pleoardoris graminearum. The sequence continues at coordinate 83,841 of JASEKS010000346.1, forward strand.
ATTTAGTTTTATAAATAGTTTTAGTAAACTATTATAGTTTTTCTTTAGTATAGCTATAATAGTAATAGTTTTTGTTTCTACTAAATTACTTTTTTAATTTAAGGCGTCTGCTCGTCTATTATCTTTTTTTTAAAATATATATAATCTAGAATTTATACTATTTTAGCATTTTTAACTATTTTACTTATTATAGTATTAATTCTTTTATTATTATAAATTAAAATAAATTCTTATAGTCTGTAAAGATTTTTAATATTAAGTAACTATAAATATAGATTCTTTAGTACTAAAGCGTTTTTATAATTATATATAATTTTTTATTATATATATTATATCTCGTTTCTGTATTCTTAAACTTATATAAATAGTATACTATTAAGTGCTATTCTCTATTTTATTATTATTTAGTATAAGTCCTAATGGTTCTATCTAATATATTTATTTTAAACTATAGTAGTTAGTTGTTAATAAACGTAATAAGTATAAGTAGCGTAATATATACTTTTACTAGTATTTTAAATACTTTTTACTATTTCCCTTCCTATTTAAATAAAATAGTCTTTTTAGTTAATTTTATTAAAAAGTATATAATGTTTACGTAATCTTTAATAAATTATTTATTAAATCTATAAAACGCTAAAAATTCTTATACCTATTTTATAATTATTAGTTTTAGCTAATTTTATATAATTTTTATTTTTATTAAACTTATTTTTATCTCTTCTATAAAGATAATATATCCTAAATACTCTAGTTCTATTTTATAAAATTTATACTTTTTTAGTTTTAGTCTAAGATTTATCTTATTTAGGACTTTTAAGACAATCTTTATATACTTAATATAGTCTTCCTTACTTATTAAAAAAATAAAAATATTATTTAGGTATATAATAATAAAAATATTAAAATAGCTTTTTAATATATTATTTATAAAAGTTTAAAAGGTAGTTAGTATATTTATAAGTCTAAATAGTATAACTTAGTATTTAAATAGTTTATATTTTATTTAGAATACTATTTTCTATTTATCTTTTTTTTATTATATATTAAGTAATAACTATTCTATAGATTAAGTGCCGTAAATATTTTTATTTTAACTAATTAGTTTTTTAGCTTTTTTATATTAAATAATAAGTATTAGTTCTTTATTATTATATTATTAAACTTTTTATAATTAATATATAGTCTCGGCGTCCTATCCTTTTTTAGTATAAACATTAGTAGTAATACTATTAATAATATTAATAATTATATATAGACGTTTTTAAGATATTACTTAAAGAATTTTTATATCTATTAAAGTTCATTCTTAGTCTAGGGATATAATAGTTTAAAAAGTAATATTTTCTCTTTTTTTAGAACTATCTTATAGTTAATTAATCTTCTTTTAAGTAGCGCTTATTATCCTATCTTTTTTTAAAATAAGTAACTTTATTTTTTATACTCTTTAGGGATTTTATAGATTATACTTTTTTTTACTTTTTTACGTTTTATAATTTAATAATCTAATTTAATATTTACTAAAAAGATTTGTTTTCTTTAAATTCTAATTTTAAGATAATAGTACCTATTACTTTTTTATTTACTATTTCTAGTATAAATTACGTAGGCTTTTCTTATAATATATATTTATAACGCTTTAATAACAGTCCTTTTTTTTATTAATATCTAGATTATACTTTTATAACTATAGAAGTTTTAATATAATATTATAACTATTTCTTGCTAGTATATTAAGGGTAACCTCTTTTTAATATTAATAAATTTTAAGATTTATAGTAGTCTTATATTTAATTTATAGTATATTTAGTATTAAGTTATTATTTATAATATAGAGTGTATAAGAGTTATTTTTAAACTTTTTTAAAATACTTATTTTATTAATTACCTATTATAATACGTAGTTCTCCTATATTCTTAAATCTAATATAGCCTTTATCTATTCTCTTTTAAATTTTACTAGTAGCTTAATTAATAAAGTACTATTTATTATATTTAGTTTTCTTGCGAACCCTTTAGGTTTACTAATAAACTTAAAAAAGTCTCTTTAATAATAGTTATTCTTTTTTAAAAATATTTTTCTATTTTTTTAAATTTAAATATTTTTTATTATTTCTGTATTTATAATACTTTAGGTAGAAATATATTTACTAATATTCTTATATATAGTTTTTATTAATAATTATATTTATTACTATATAATTCGCCTTTATATAGTTTAGAAAATACTTTTTTTTTATAGATACTAGTTATAGTTATTAATTAGGTAGTTAAACTATATTTATGTATACTTTATTTTAAAGGTTAGAAACTAATATTCTTCTTTAGTAGTATAATATATTTAATATATAATTACTCTATATAATTACTATTTTAATATATAATATATTAGATTTTAGTAATCTAGACTATATTTTAGATTATAGCCGAGGTTTTTATTAAGGTAACTTTAGTTACTACATTAGTCTTAGTGTACTATATTTATCTACTTTTAGTTTTTTTTAAATATTATTTTTTTTTTTATAAAATAGTTGTAATATAGGTAAAATAAAGTATTATAATATCTATTACCTTTTTATTAACTTAGTTTTATTCCTAGTAGTTCTATACGTTAATTTCCTTTTTAATTTTTTTTTTTTTTTACCTTTTTCTTCTAGATGTGGCGTTAGTGCCCTAAATAATAAAAAAAAATTTAATAATTTTTTTTATTTTTATGATCTTTATATAATTTTAGATTAAGTAAGTTATTTTATTCTTTTACTTTTTTAAAGTTAAGCCCGCTAATACTATCTATAATAATTTCTTTATTATTTTTAGTATTTTTATTTTTAGCACTTAATATATTTAACTACTATTTAATTTTATTTCTAAACCTGCAGTTCCTAAAAATATAGATTAGTTTTTTATATATAAAATAAATGTATTTTTTCTTATTAAGATTGTTTTTATTATTTAGTTTATAAAAGCTTTTTTATTTTTTTATTTTTTTAGTAAGAGTATTTAGTTCTATAAGTTAGTATTTATAAAAATTTTTATTTTACTAACTAATATAATTTTTACAGTAACTAGTTTATCAGCTAGACTTACTATAGTTTAAGTTATTTTTTTATACTAAAATACGTAGTTTAACTTATACTATTTTATATTAATTTACATAAATTTATTACATAGTTTTTAGAGTTCATTAATTAAAACTCTTTTTTTTTTTAAGAATTCTTCTTTTACATTCCTTTTTAATTTTTACTTATGTAATATTATTAAGGGTATATTCTTCTATTTTAGTTATATAATATAATATTTAAATTTTATTATATATTTTACAACTAAATAGGTCTGTTTAAACCCTTAGATTACTTATTTAATTAGTAATACTTAGTTAGTAACTCTAAAAAATTATTTAAGGTTCTTTTAAAAAACGAAATAGTTCTTAATTATTTTATTAATTTTATCTTTTTTAGAGTTCTCCTTAGCTAAGTAAATATTTATATAAAATTTAATTTATTCTGTAGCTTTCTCTCGTATATAAGTAGTAAGAAATAAAATCTTATTCTTATCTCCTATATTTAAGGTTATAAAGTAAAAGTATAAGTCTAGCTATAGTAACTAGTAGTCTAGCTTTTTTTAGTTTTTATTATATAGGTCCGATAGTATAGTCTTATTATATAGATTTTATGTAGTAGTAAAATCCTTAAAGCTACTTATATTAAAAATATTTAAAGTATTAAAGTTTTTTTAGGCTTTAGCTTAGTTCTTAGGTAAAAGTAGTAATAATAGCTTAAAATAGAGTATTACTATATAAACTAGTAATAGGGGGTTAGTATTAATATTATAAAGTATTAAATTAATAAAAGCCTAAGTAATCTAATAATAGATTAAGAATAAGTTAAATATAAGTTTTAATTAATTAGTTCTTACGTTTCTATATAGTATAGTAATAAACCTAATAAATATTTATTAAGTCTATTAATAGATCTACTAAAAGTTTAGTAATAAACCTACTAAAAGTCTATTAATAGATATAATAGATCTCTATTATATTTATTAGTTACGTAACCACCTTTATCTATAATTTCTATTAGCCCTTTCGGAGGTCCCTATATACTATAGCCTAATATCTAAATACTAATTATAACAGAATAAAGGTATATACATACTCCTTCTTTTTTAAAACTCCTTTTAGTCGCCTTAAGCCACTACAGCTACACTATTTATTTAATTAGTATATAAATATATATATTAATTATAAAAGAATATATATATAGACATTTCCTAATTAGGTAGATATACTAAAAATTAGCGTTTATTTAAAAAAAAAAAGTCTAGACGTATAACGAGATATTATAGTCCGTAAGTATTTAAAAATACTTAGATTTACGAAATTCTTTAAATTTTTATTATTAATTTTTATATTAGAAGAGTAATTCTACTTTCTACTATAATATTCTTTAAATGCGCCTACTTTATATAGTAAATATTAAGTTCTTAAAAGTATAGAGTACTATTAAAAAATTATTATAAAACTATTTAATATATTAAGTATAAAGATATATATATACTCCTCCTTTTTTAAAATCCCTTTTAGTTACTCTAAGCTACTACAGCTATACTATTTATTCGATTAATATATAAATATATATATATAAAGTATATAGTATAGACTAGTAAATAGATTAATTTTGTATAGATTACGTTAGATCTTACCTAAGTAAAAATACTAAAATTCTTTTAAAAAATCTAGTATTTTTTGCTTAGGTAAGATCTAGTCTTAATCTGATTAGTTAATCTAACTCCTACCTATTTACCAGTATAATATAGTATATTTATAGTAGCATTATTAGTAAAAAAATTAATATTTATAGTAGTTTAATTAGGCTGGCGAACGGGTCTCCACATCGGGATCTTAAAAACTAAAATATCTCTTTAACTATAAGAGTTATAAAAAACTTTCTATTAATAAAATATAGAGCTAACTTAGCTCTATATTTTACTAATAGAAAGTTTCTTTATAACTCTTTTAGTTAAGGAGATATCTTAAATTAGAGTAAAATGTAGAGACCTATTTCTTAGCAAGACAGGTTAGTTAATAACTTTTTATTTATTAGACTTAGAGAGAAACTTTCTATTAATAAAATATAGAGCTAAGTTAGCTCTATATTTTACTAATAGAAAGCTTTTTTATAACTCTTATAGTTAAAGAGATATTTTAGTTTTTAAAATCTCGATGTGGAGACCCGTTCGCTACACTAAGTTTAATAAAGAAGAAAAAGTTATAGAATTTATTTTATAAAATATATAAATAATTAGTATATAATTTTATACTAAATTTTAATAATAATAGTAATAAAAAAATATAAATTATAAAACTATAGGCGATTGTACGTTTAATAATAAAAGCCCTACCTTAGGCCGCTAGTAAGGCACTGGACGCGAGCGTACATCGGGCCCAACGCCGTGCAGAATGATTATGCACCGTTCTTGGAAAGGACAAGACCACAAAATTGGAGGATGTTTTGCGCCAGACTGCCAACAAATCGTTTCCTAATATTCTTTAACGTGTGTGTAAAAGGTCAAGAACCTGGACAATAGGTGGAGTTTTTATCAAGCGGTGAGGTACGTGAGCAAACACACAAACATTCACCGTCGGCGCTTCCGGCCCGACAGAGCGCTGTCTCCTAAGAGATGATAGAGGATCAATGCAGCTGCCCACCAATGAGACAGCCTGATTTGTCTTCCTGGGAATATCTCACAGACCGTCTTGGTGTGCATTTGATGTTTTTGAAGCATGTCTTTGAGAACATTGTGTCACCCGCGATGATGTCTGTCTACTTCCCGGTTCCATACCTTGCACTTGATAGTCTCTAAGCCGAAAACTTTAAGCATTCATCCTTGGACTCGCCCAAAGCAGTCCTTGCAATTGAAACGGCGTGCATGTGGCGCTGCATGCATGTAAGTTCCTGTCATTTTAAGTTTCGATCACAGTGATTGTAAGCGTAAGCAGGCTTGATGCTGTAGTCAGATCCGTATTTCCTGGGCGAGGCCTAGATCAGGATGTGCAAGAGCCATAATACGCAAAAAAAAAAAAAAAGAAAGAAAGAAAGAAAAAAAAGAAAAGTAACAGGCCATGGTGCCTCCGAGTGTTGGTGGCGAGGCAATTATATCCATACATTATGAAGTCTAGGTATGACTTCCTCAACTTAGTTTATGTGTAGCTTCCTGGTCTTAGAGTCTTATACCCTTTACCTGCTACAATCACCTCCAGTATCTTGTCCTGTACCCATGCCATCCTTTCGGGCGTTTTGGCTGTATTTCTCCACGTAACCGCCGAAACATACCTTTCCATAATCAAAGTAAAGGATTACTCGTACAAGGATGCTCGTAGGACATGTGTCCCAATGGTACCTCAAGTATCGGAAACATGCGCCTTGTGCCGGTTGGCCAACGGTTCGTCAGCGCTCAGCATCGGTGGCTCCACGAATGTCAGCAGCCCTACACAAATTTTTTTACCACGTGGTACTTCAACTGCACGCATACGTAGAGTATACTGAGAGCAATTTGGTAGCATGACTAGCGGCGATTATGTTCTAGAAGGGTTGCTCTCCGGCGCGGCGGCATAATATTTTGCAGAGCACTCTGCGCACTGTATGTTACGGGAACCATACCTATGTATGGTCAATGCTACAAAGTAGCGAGATAGGAGCCCATCAGGCATTCTCCTTCTTGTTGGGCAACTGTACGGGAAGCTTACTCCACGAAATTACATTATTCGCGGGCGCGTTTAAGGATTATGCCCAAAGGAATTTGTAGGCAAACCCACTGGGAGTCGGTGAACAGTAGCGTAAGCTTACCTATAGCGAGCTCTTACTTAATAGCCGTATTAATCATCTTACCACAGCCATCACGGACACTACCTAATTATTCAGTCTCACGGTTCTGGTGGCAACCCCAATCCTTCGAGAATGAAGTACCTGTGAGTTTCTTCAAGATCATGCGTGACGCTCACTCGTCACTCGTCACGAAGAGTGAAGGCTGTGCGCTCAATCAGCGCACGGGACGGCAACTTGACGATACGATTGGTGTACGCGGCATGAACACTCCGCCAGGCGGCCATGAAGATGCTTTCGCTCATGCAACGAAAACACTGTAGGAACAGCCTCGCAAGAGCCAGTATCTATAAGTACCCCTTCAATTCTCGCATTTTAGGAACCATCACACCAGCTCAATCACTCTCGGCCCTTACATCCACTTCGCAAACCACTCTCAATCTCATCTTCAAGATGCAATTCACCGTCGCTGCCTCTCTTCTCATCACTTCCCTTGTGGCTGCTAGCCCAGCTTCCATTCAGGAGCGCCAGGCTCCTTCTGTTACTGCTACTTTCTACAGAAGTTCTGGTTGCAACCGCCCAGCTGACATTATCACCCCTCCCTCCCCACTCCTTTTGGTTCAAGATACTGCTCCCTGCCACGACATCAACGTCGGCCAAACTGTCGGCTGCACCGAACTTACCGCCAGCACCTTGACCCGACAGCGTACGTTGATTGGTCAGAAGGCTTGTTTGAAGAAGCTGACAATCGCTCCAGTCCGCGTATATAACAAGCCCGGCTGCCCCGAGACGGGAGAGGGCACCAACTTCTGGACCTTCCCTGAGGGTGACGGTAGCAACAACAAATTCAACCAAGATGTGAAGAGCTACCGCTTCCTCTGAGAAATGAAAGAACTATTTTCTGGAGACTAGATCAGGATGTGACGGAGCTTGTGGTGGTCATGGGACGCTGTGATCACAGGATTCTCTTAGATGTTATCGCACACTCGTTTAGCTCGACTTCGGCTTCAATAGCAATAAAGACATGCTGAAAACACAATTTTCCACGTCTTGGGGCTTCCTGTCGTATCATTATATCAACTATAGACCTAGCTGCACGTCTTGGAATATTTTCCTCCCCTACAACTATCTTTAGCGTCCTTTGATACTGACTGGTTGCCATACTTAAAGGTACCAATGATGTACTACACTATTCCCTCAATAACGGTCACCAGTGCAGGGACTATGAGGCTGTTGTACGCTGGACCAGGGACCATGAATGGATGGGACATACAAAGTGGATTCAGAATATTTACGGGCTAAAGGCTGGTGCGGATTCTCTGGCAGCGGATGAGTGGAATGTACCTTGATCATCATATCAAAAAGTTTCACCGGAGGAAATATTGCTTATTGCGGATCTCTTCTAGGCTTTAATACACGTGCATAAGGCGGCAACGCCGTAAAAATAATCTAATTTAATAAGGTTAGTATTAAGGCTATTACTATTAAAAAAGGAACTATTATATATATAAAAGATTATAAAAGCTATATTTTTATTATATTTATATTAATTAATTTAATAATTTTAAAAAAAAATTTATAACTATAATTACTTATAGTACTTTATAATATTCTTAAATTTTACTATTATTTTAATATTATATTTAATAAATTACTTATATATAAAGATAAGTAATTTACTATAAAAATAATATTATAAAATAATATTTATATTACTTTTTTAGTATATAATAAATAATTTTTTTTTATATAATAAAGTTGCTATTAGTAACTACCTAATTAGGAAGGAAAGTGCTATATATACTATAGAACCTAATAACCGGCTCTTAAAGGTACTATACTAAGCCTAATTAAGAAAGATGCCGCGCTAAGACAGGCACGTAATAACTACTTAATAGTACTTAATAGATTTATAGCTTAGTATAATTTATTATTTTATAGTAACTTATACTTACGTATTTATTATTATAAACTAATACTAAATAAGTATTTATAAAAAAAAGATATATAAAAAAATATTTATCTATAGTATATATTATAATAGTATTTAATAATTAATATATATATTTCTAACGTACTATAAAATAGCTTACTAGTAATATATATATAAATAGTTTATAGCGCGCGCTATAAAGCGTATATATATATTTTATTAAACTTAAATAAAGTAAATACAAGGAAATAATAAAAAAATTAAAATTAAAATAAATAACCTTCTACAACTAGCGTAAAATAATAGTAGTATTTATATAACTTTTAGTATAATACTATATAATAGTATACTTAGTATAACTAAAAAGCAGCGTATACTTATAGCAGTTATTACTAAAAGACTAAAAATTTAACTAAAGTATAAATAATAAGATAGAACGCCTTATAAATTAGATAAAAAGCTAGTATTACTAGTACTTTTAAATATTTATTAAATACTTAAGGTATAAAGCAGTACGTAATAATTATTTTAGGTATAATTACTATTCTAGTAAGTCTACTACTAAAACTAATAATTTATAGAACTTTTATAGTTAAATAAAAATTTTATATAAAAGTAGTAAAGTAATTTAAAGATTTTATATAAGAATAGGCTAAATAACTCCGCGTATATTATAGAGCTATAGGTATATAGTATTATAGGAGTATAGTAGGTATATAAGGCCTAAATATTAAAAAAAAATTTTAAATTAGGCTATAAGGACTATAAGGGGATAATAGCTAGCGGGCTTAGAGTAATAAAAATAAATAGTTTAGTATATAACTAAATAAAATAGAATATTTTATATTAATTATTTTATTATAATTCTAAAATCTCTAGGTCTCTATTAAAACCGAATAAATAACTTAATAAAATTAATAACTTTAATATAAAAATTTACTTACAGCTTTATAAAAAAAATTATTTTTATTAAAATTAACTAAACTATTCTATAAATAATATAATATAATAAATTTTAAATATAAAAAATATATTAGCTTTAAAAGTAAAAATAAACTATAATAGTAATATAATAGTATAATAATTAAAATATAAATACTTTTAATAAGTATTTTTTTTAAAAAAAAAAAATTATAAATCTATATTAGAATAATAGTATAAAAAAAGCATATTAAAAACTATTAAAAGGAAAAAAAAAACTAGCTAAAGTAAATAATTTATAAACTTAGGCTAGAATAGCTATATAATATCTAAATTAATTATATAAAAAAAGGTAAAGTATAGCGTTAAAACACTAGTCTAAAAAAGGTATAAGCTAAAAAAATCTAAATTAATAAAGAAGATTATTTGCTTATTACGGATACGCTAGTAAATGGGTTGGGGTCGCACAGACCACTTGGGGTCGCACAGACTAAAAAATACTTTAATATTCTTTAGTCTGTGCGACCCCAAGTGGTCTGTGTGACCCCAACCCATTCGCCAGCCTAATTGCGGAGCATAGAAACATATCAAATCATTTACGCCAAAAAGATAACGAGCACAGCCCCCGCCCGTGGGAGCTCACCGTGACATTCCAGCTGAATTGAAGTATTTAAGGCGCAAAAAGTCCATATCCCAGCCAATCAATGAATACCACATTCGCCGCTCTCGCTACACCCAAGCAGGCTGCAGCTGGCGCCTATCAGCCTACTCCTCAAGATGCGATTAAAACGTCCCTCTGCTCCCTTTACCAATCCTTCAGACGCAGACTAAAATTTTCGCCTCGGTACTTGGGCGAGATGAATGAATCAGAGCTGACAAAATTCCTGACCCCGCTCGGTCAAGGCTCCTCGTGGGGAAACAAATGTGTCCGCCGCTTGCTCGAGGCTGAGAATCTCACCAGTATAGCTCAAGGGCTTGTTGCTCAGAATGGTCGCAAGCCGGTGGACCTCACGAAAAATGGTTGGGATGCACGGGGTATCGATATGAACACTTGCCTTGCGTATTGCGGCAGGCAGAATTTCCCTATGGTACGCGATAGCTTTTTCTTTGCTCGGTTGGTATTTGTACAAAATATGCCGCTGTGGCACAATGTTTACGGATCTGGAACATCATGAACTATGCTGTAAAATGCTAAGCACTACCAGGTCTTTAATTTTCCGATCTTCACATCCGGTGTGACGAACTATCTCCTGCCCTGGCTCGGTCTTACTGCGCAACTACCATACGAAACGGATTCCATATCTGGCAATTTCGAAAGCTTTTGTCTCGCAGTCGGGAGTCCAATGCTCACCACATTCTCCTTGATGTCTACGACTCTCAACGCGCATTCGACATCAAAAGTATTTAACGCCAGATTTGGGAACGGTCAAACAAAATCTGAACTGAAAGAAGCAGTGGAGTCGACCGAGTACTTTCTCTGCGGCTCCCAGCAGTCACCGATCAGAATCAAAGAGAGTCAGTTCCGACAACTATTCGATGAAGATCCAGCGCAACTCCGCGATCGGTGGCTACTTCTGAAACAGCGTCTTCACAGCACCCGAAGACAATACACGTTCTCGCTCTTTGCCCAGACCTTTTTTGCAGTCGTCGCATGGGTTCTGACGATCATTGGATCTTACACGACGTCGCTTGGTCAGTATTCCGAAGCGCTTCTACTCTCCTCTGGGACGCTTTGGACCTGGTTAGTACCGATCGTCTTAGGTTGGATGGCTGTTGGGGTGCAGACTCGGGAGAACACGGTGCGAGACGCAATTCAGGGCGAGATAAAACAGGGAGAGTATGCTCCATTGAAAGCCCTTGAAGCCAGATCTGGTTTCTTAGACCCCCCCACAAAGATTCTTGACGCTCTGTGGGGTAAGGTACAAGGGGACGAAGCATGCGAGGGACCAACATACAACTATGCACGCATCTTGACGTACCCGAAGCTACGGGATAGGATCCTTAGCGCTTTCGAAAAGAAGCTTGGTGTGCTTCATGAGAAAGATTGTGTAGCCTCCGTTGAACCTGTGGAGCAAGCTCAACCATTACTAAACCGGTTGGAGCCTCATGGTTCAGGCCATGCCTCGGTGGTCGATTCCTCGTCAGCCCGTTCAGAAGTCATATCCTCCGCAAATCAGAGTCCTCAACGTGTTAATACAACTGAGCTTGAGAAAGCACCGACTTTCAACAGTACCGATAGGATCGACACGCCATACATGGAATGGAAGGAAGTGAGTCTGAGCTCAGACTGGAAATGGAACTTCGTAGTTTCGAATGCCGTTGCTCTGTTCCTCCAGTGGGGTATTACTGGGTCCGCTATTGTCATTTCGTACCTAACGGAAGTACGCGGCCTCGGCTGCCGCTCTGGAAGCTACCTTCTCTACGGGATTCTGGCGACAGCTGCACATGTTCTGCTACTTACGTCAGTGTTTCTTTCTCATCATGTAATGCTGGTGTATCAGAGAGGTAGGCAGACAGCCATTCGAGGTGCTGATAATGTAGGTGAAGTTCCACGAAATTCTCTAATCAGCTGGCTCGGCAGACTCGCCGTACTTACGCGGTGCCTTGGGAAATCCTTTGCGGTGGCTAACGCTATCTGGATTATACTTAGCTCCATATTTGAATTGATCGGGTTCTACGACAGCTGCTGGTGTACCGGCACGGTCTTGGGGCTGGGTAATAAGGCTTGGGTCGTTCTCTTTGTTAGTAGCGACAAGATGAGGGAGGAGGCTGAGCCGTCCTGGATCGGTGGTCTTGCTATGAGTCTCCTTACTATGATCCTTACATATTTTCTCTCGAAGCTTTACTCATGGGGCCGAAATACTTGAGCTGTTTCAGTGTAGTTATCAACAATATTCATGCAGGTCCAGTGTTCGACTTGAGTCACGGTATACTTAATTCAATTCTTTTTTTTTTTTTTTTTTTTTTTTTTTTTCCTTTCCATCGCCTTTTGGTTCCAACATTTTCGTGCTTTCCCCACTTTCCCTTGGAACTCCCATTTCTTTTTTTTTATATTCCCACTTACCCCTTTCAACCCTTCTAAAAAACATCACTTCTCACTATACAAAACAAAAACAAAATAACATCCCGAGATTTAAAACCTGTCTCCCTCCCTTTTTCCGCAAAAACTACCCGCCCAACTCGTGTCAATCTTTTTACCACATCTTC
>JASEKS010000347.1:0-94973 GCA_030770415.1 Pleoardoris graminearum
TATTATATTATATTATATTATATTATATTATATTATATTATATTATATTATATTATATTATATTATATTATATTATATTATATTATATTATATTATATTATATTATATTATATTATATTATATTATTAATACTTATAAAATTATAAGTTAAGATATAACTATTTAAGTATAGAAATTAATTTAGATAGGTAAAAGAAGTAATATAGTATTTATTAAAATACCTAATAATAATACTCCTTTTACTAGTAAGGACTCTATAAATAAAGTCCTTAATCTTATAATTAAACTAAGTATAAATTATAGTAAGTTATATAACTCTTTTTTACTATTTTTTTATTAATATAATAATATATTTTTCGACACATTAAGTATAAAGGTATATATATACTTCTCCTGTTTTAAAACCTCTTTTAGTCGCCCTAAGCCACTATAGATACACTATTTATTTAATTAATATATAAATATATATATATATATATATTTATATTATATTATAATTATAATCTTTATAATAATAATGTTTTAGAATAGAAATTATAATAAGAAAATACTAAAATCTATATAATAAATAATATTTTTACTTAGTTTAAAAGTAATAAAATTAAACTTTTTTCCTACTGTCACGGAGGCTTAAAAAGGTAAAGATTAAATATTAATATTTAATAAGAATTTACGTATAGGGGGCTCGCTAAGTATTTTAAAATAAAATAAAAATATATACTAAAGTACTAGCTTCGCTAGTACGGGCGTATCTATTTTAGTATTCTTATTTAAGTAAAAAATACTTTTATATTTATAATACTATCCCCTTTTTCAAGAAGCTTTATTTCTAAAACTTTATAATTAGTTTTATATATTCTTAACTTTTATATAGTAGAGCTGAGTTAGATACTTATAAAAATAAAATATTTCTATTAAAATAGTAAAATATATAACTACTTAAATAGTAAACTATAGAGCTTCTTTTATTATAACCTAACTATTAAAGTTATAAATATAATAGGTAAATATAGTTTTTTTTATCTACTACTTATATTTTTAAAAAAGCCCTTTATACTAAACTATATTATTCTTATAGTTATATTATACTACTTATCTACTAGTTATACCTTATTATTTATTAATTATTAGCGTTTTACTATTATTTATTATTAGTTAATTATTTATTTATTATAATCTAAGTAATAGCTATTTATATATTATAAATTTTTTAAAAAAAATATATTTAATTATTAGGACATCTGCAGATAATATTAGTAGTATTTTATAAAATATTTTTAATAGCCTATAATATTAAAGTAAAGTTATTAGTTAGGATTATTAAAATCTTTCTATTTAATAAAAAATTTTAGTAAGTCTTTATAACTAGTATTAGAGTTAATTATATATTTATTAACTTTATAATTAAGTATTACTTTAACGTTATAAACTAGTAGATCTTTTTTAATAGTAACTAGTCCTTATAGCTTTTACTACTACTCTAGTAGTAGCGTTATAGTTTATAAGTAAAATAATTATAAATAAAATTATAAATAAACGTTGTTAAGCGTAGCGTAACTAGTAAAATTAAATTTAAAACTTAGTCTATATTACGACAGTTATCTAGTTAGTTTTTATAAATATTTATAATTTTTAATAGTTTAAAGTTTTTACTTTTTAGTTTTTTAAAATAACGCGTATAGATATTACGTATATTAAGTATAATTTAGTTACTTATATAAATTTCTAGAACCGACGGTTATTAACTATTAGTATATTTTTTTATTTTTACTTATACCTATATTAGTACTAAATATAGTTATTGTCTTATATAGTTAATATATATAAAAAGTTTATTTATAGCTTATATATCGCGCGTTACCTTTTATCCTTTTAGTAGTATATTAAGAGGTTTAGTACCTATATATAGTAAATATTTCTTTATAGCTTTAAATAGTATTATACGTATTAATATAATACTACTATTTATTTTAAACTCTATAATAAGTAATAACTCTATTTAGTAATTTAACTTATAATTAATAAAGTAACGTAAATAAGTTTTTAATACTTAATTAGTAATTTCTATTTATTTATTTTTAGATAAAAGGTTATAAATAACTTTAGCGTTATACTAACTTTTTAATATAATTATTTCTAAAACTAGAATGTAAATTACGAACTATAATTAATTATAAACTTTAATAGGTACCCCTCTTTATACTAAATATACTTAATAAATGTTTAAATATAGGCTTTAGTATTAAGGAATATTAAAGGTATAAACTTTTTTGTTTAAATAGTTAGTTAACTAAAATTATAATATAGTTATAATTGTAACCGTTATAGTAGCTTTTAAGTAATAATATAATAAAGTTAATAAATATACTAATCTAATATATATCTAGTATAGATAGTAAGTATAGTAGACTATACTTACTCTTATATTTTAATTTTACCCTAAAATAAATAAAGTAATTATATATATCTTTTAGAGTACCCTTTATACTAATATATATTATTTTTATAGTTTTATTATACTCCTTATATACTAATTATATTTTATTGTTTATTAATTAATTATTATTTATTTTTAACTATTTATTTATAGTTTACTAGTTATTTAGTAGTTATTATATTTATATATTAATAGAATAAATAGTGTAGTTATAGTAACTTAAGATAACTAAAAGGGATTTTTAAAAAAAAGGAGTATATATATACCTTTATTTAGTACTTATAATACAATTATTTATTATAAACTAAATAGTAGCTATTTATATATTATAAGCTATTAAAATAATACTGTTAATTATTAAAATATTTATAAATAATATTAGTAGTATTGTATACAATATTTTTAATACTTTATAATATTAAAATATAGTTATTAGTTAGAGTTACTATAATTTTTTTACTTAATAAAAAATATTTAATAGGCTTTTATATTAAACTTTACCGTAATACCCGGGTTTAATAAGTTATAATAATACTTATTAATAGATTTATAATAATAAAAAGACTATTTTTTTACTGTTAACCTCCTATTGTTTATTATACTTAAATTATTATATATTATTTTACTTCTATTTATAGGTATTTTATAATACTCTTTTTCCTCTCTTTTATATATTATTATTACGTTTATCTATTATATTTACGTAATATATTTAATTATTATTATTAATTAATGTTTTATATATAGCTTTTATATTATTATTAATACCCTTTTTACTTACTTTTTTACTTTTTATAGCTACACTACTATTAGAGTAATAGTTACTATTTTATTTTTTAATTTAGCTTAGTTAGAGTTATTTTAATTATTTAGTATAAGTAAAAGCTACTATTTTTATTTTTAGATATAGTATAAATTATTATTAGTAATATAGTCTACTATATAGATTAGTAATAATTACTATTATAGTAGCCGTAGCTATATAGATATAGTATATACTTACTTATTTTTATAAACGCTATTTCCTCTAAAAAGGCGTAGTTTAAAAAAATTACTTTTACTATTTATTTTATACTACTTAACTACCTATTTAGGTTAAAACTTAGTTTAGTATTCTAAAGCGTTTTAAAATTTATTATTAAAAAAAATACTATTAGTAATATTATATTTTATTACCAAAATAGTTATAGGTAAAATAATAAATAAACGTTTCTAAGTATAGCGTAACTAGTAAAATTAAGTTTAAAATCCTAGTTTATACTATAGTAATAATTTAGTTATTTATTATAAATATTAATAACTTTAAATAATTTTATATTTTTATTTTTTAATTCTCTACAGTAAGGCGTATAAATATTATATATATTAAATTTTTTTAATATATTAAGTGTAAAAGTATATACATATAGCTCCTTTTTTAAAACCTTTTTTAGTAGCCTATATAGCTACTACAGCCACACTCTTTTATTTAATTAGTATATAAATATGTAGTAAGAATAAAATTTAAAAAAAAATATTTTAGTAAGATTTAGTAACCTTTACAGGGGGGTGATATTAAAAAAGGGTACATCCAAAAAGTGACTATGTTTAAAAATTAATATAAAATTAATTACTAGGCCTAAAATTACGAAAATTATATCGTTTTAAAAAGAACATAACAGAGATTTATATTAGAATTTTAGTTACGTCTTATTTATTACCAATAATAAATAAAAAATTACCTAAACATAATAATTTTTTTAATCCCTTTTTTCGGCTCCTATAACTTTTTAGTTAGTGAATATATTTAACTAAAATTTTAACTATACTCTTTTAGGCCTAGTATAAATTACGTAACTAGTTTTTCGAAGTATATTAGTAATCTAATAATAAAAATATATTAATTATAAAAATAGTGCTAAGGCTTATATAATTACTTATTACGTAATATATTATTAATATTATAGTATATAGTAATATCTTTTAACTTTTATAAACTTAAACTCCTATTTCCTTAAAATAGAGCTAAAATTCTCAAAACTCGAATATAACGTTAATTTACTTTTAAAAGCAAATAACTCTCCTGCTTTAATTACTACTACTTTAAAAATGTCTCCTACTACTATATATCACGCTATACAACGTATTAAGAATAAAAAAAATAATAAACAAAAGAATTATAATATAAAAAAAGTTTATAAAGGGGGTATAAAAAAGTTAACTAAAAGAGATAAAAGAGTTATTAATAGAGACCTAACTAGAAGTCCTATAAAAGAAAATAAAAGACTATTAATACAAAATAGTCTAAATATTATAAAAAGACAGTTATAAAGGATTTTAAAAGAGGAGGGTTACTCTATTAATATAAGTAAAAAAAAACCAATAATAAACAAAGAAAACGCTAAAAAAAAAAGTAAAATACGTTAAAGAATAATTAAAAAATATTAAAAATATAAAACTAGAAAAAATAATATTTTCTAATAAGTTAGTAATATAAAGGAAATAACAAAATAGACAATATTATAGAAAAAGGGGTAATAATAGAGTTAGAAAAGAACTAGCTGTTAGCTAATAATAAAGTAAGTTATTTTAATTTTTTAAAATATTAAAATATATAACTTTTTATATATTTTTAAGTTATAGTTTTAGTTTTTTAATATTAATTATATTAATTATTTTATAGGACAAGACCTTAAACTATAAGTTTAGGGTACAATTTAGGTAGGAGGTAGAAGTAATTTAGTATTTATTAAAATACCTAATTCTTTTACTTCTTATACTAGTAAGGACTATATAAATAAAGTCTTTATACCTAAAGTTAAACCCTATATAAAAAGCGGTAAGTTTTATAAAGTTGTTTTTACCCCTTTTTGTTACTCCTTTTTTTATTAATATAATAATATATATATATATATATATATTATATTATAATAATAATCTTTATATTAATATTAACTTAGGTTAGTAATTTTAACAAGATAACGTCCCTATTTATAAAACAACAGACGTTTTAAACTAGTTTAAAAATAATAAAATTAAACTATTTCCTTACCTAGCCTATAGTCCTGATTTAGCCCCTATAGAAAATATATAGGGTTATTTAAAATAAGGGCTAAATAAAAATAAAAAGGCTAATTTAGGAGTAGGATCTAGTATATAAAGTATAGAGGCCTTTAAAAAAGTTATTAATAAAGAGTAGGATAAAATATCTTAAAAAGTTATTAATAACTCTATTTTATTACTTCCTAACCGTTATAAGGCGGTTATAGAAACTAAAGGCTACTATACTAAGTATTAGTAATTTATTATTTACTAGTTTATTATTAAAAATTTGAAGAAGGGACTTTTATATATAATTATATAAATAATATATAAATATATAAAAATATGTTATATACTTATATAGTATAGATACTATTATAATATATATAAAAATAAGCAAATTTTAGATCTTAAATAAAAAGTTATTATAGTCTATAATATAACTCTAAAAATTTTTTATATTTACTAATTATTATTTACTCCTAAACCCCTTAGTAAGCAGCCCCTAAGTAGGTAAATAGGATAAGCTAGTCTTTCTCTTTAATATCGTATTTTTTTCGTATTTTTAGGCCTTATAACTAAAACGTTATATTATTTTAAAAAAGGTACCTTTTTACATTTACCCTTTTTTAATATCACCCCCCTATACCTATACTATTAACTAAAAAAAAAATATATAGGTAGCGGCTACTACTACTATCTATATATCTTTCTAAAAAATATAGTGTCTATACTAGACATTTTTAATTTAATATTTTTTAGGGGGCGCGCTAAGCGTACTAGTATACTAGTAGCTAGTGTACTACTATACTCTTTTTAATATTACTTTTCTTAACTTTTTTAATATATGAAGTATAAAAGGATATATATACTTTTCTTTTTTTATTATATTTTAATACTATACCCCACCCCTATTTATATAATTATTAATTTTTATAAAAACGTATTTTACTCTATTATATTCTTATAGGTTTTTTTTATATTTTTAAAATATTTTATTATTATATTAATTTTAGCTAAAGTACTATTTATTTTACTACTTAGTATATAAACCGCTTTTAGTAGTAATAATACTTTAAATAATAATAATATTTATAATTAACTAAAAGATAATATTTTTATTTATTTATAGCTTATTAATATACTTTATATTAACCTACGCGTATATAACTTTTTAGTAATAAATAGCTTTTTTAGGTAAATTATTTTATAGCTATTTTAAAGCCCTATTTTATATACTATAATTTTTTTTAAATATATTCTAAACTAATAAAATAAGAGTTTTATAAAAGTATATAGTTAATAAAAAAAACTAAGAGCCCTAGCATAGTTAATAGAGTTAGGAGTAATAGTATTATTAAAAAAATAAACTAATAAAATAAAATAAATTTATGAGTATACTTATAAAATTAAAAAAAAAATTAAATTAAAAAAATTATATAGGCTCTAGAGCTATTTATTAGTATATATAAATTAAGTAAATATATATTTTTATTTTTATCCAGTACGTATTATTAACTAAATAGTATATATTTTTTTTATGTTAATACGCGACGTAGGAACTAAAAATAGTAAATATAACTTCTTTTTATAAACCTAAGTAAGCTAGATATATACGTAACTTACTTTAGATAAATACTTATTATATAAAAATAGGTAAAGTGTAGTATTAAAATACTAGTCTAAAAAAGTATAAACTAAATAAAGTTATGCCCTTAGATATAATTAAAGAATAAGTATATATAAAAATTATAAACAAATATTTTTATTTTCGGTTAGTATAGTACTTAAACTAATAGTTTTAGTATATAACTTAATATATAACTTAAGGTATAATTTAGCGTATAGCTTAGTATATTAAAATTTAGTATAATAGTAGTATAGGACTACTATTACCTCTACTTTATCTTTTTAGGCTAAGTAGTATTATAGTATTATAATACTATAATATTGTTACGTTATTATATTATTATTAAATTATATAATAGAATCTAGTATATTATTATATAAATTAATATAAAAATTAATATAGTATTTATTTATAGTAGCTTTTAAAATAAAGTTAACTAATATTTATAAATTTATTAATAGTAATTTTACTTATTATATATATATTTATATACTAATTAAATAAATAGTGTGGCTATAGTAACTTAGGGTGACTAAAAGGGATTTTCAAAAAGGAGGAGTATATATATACCTTTATACTTAATATGTCAAAATTTTTTTTTTTTTTTTTACTTATTATAATTACCTTTAAAAGTAAGACTATAATAACTATAAGTATAATTATATCTTATATATCTATTTATAAAAGTATATTTAATAATAACCTATATATATAAACTATAAAGATAATTATAAAATATTTACTATTAAGTATAAAAATATATATTAATAAAATTACTAAAGTTAATACTATAGGAGCCTTTTATATGCTAAAATAAAAATACTCTAATACTACGTACTATATACTTAATAAAGCTAAAAAAGATAAGTAGAAAATAGTAATAATAGTGGAGAAAGATATTAAACTATATTTACTAGTATAGTATATTTAGATATAATATAATATAAATAAAAATAATACTAATTTAGATATACTATGAGATAATAAGCTATAATAGCTTATAATAAAATTATATAAAGGATAAGTAATAAAAAAATAAAAAATAAATTTTATATTTAAAATAATAAACTGCGTATAGATATAGAAGATCTTAATATAATAATAGTTATAAATTTATATTAAATAACTTACTATTACTTATAATAGTAGCGGCGGTAGTAGCAGTAATAGTAAGAAATGGTAAAATATAAAATAGATATAGTAGCTGCTACGCGTTAATAAAAATATATATATATATATATATTTTTATATATTACGTATAAAGGTATATATATACTCCTTCTTTTTTAAACCCCTTTTAGGTCGCCCCGAGCTACTATAGCCACACTTTTTATTTAATTAATATATAAATATATAAGTATATATTTTAATTACGTAAGTATATACGTATATATATACGCCTAAGTATTAGTAGATAAAGGATTTAGAGGCCTATAACTATAGTTAAGTAAATAGTAACTTTTTAATACTATTTATACTTAGTAAAAGATTAACGTATAGTAGAGTAATATAAAAAAAGTGTAATTATAAAAAACTAGTTTTTACAAGTTTAATAACTCTATAAATATTATATTTAAAAATTTAAATCTTAGTTTATTAATAGAAAAAGTTATAGAATATAATATAGATAAACCTAATTAGGCCTAGTCTATTTATAGCCTTAGTTATATAGTCTTAAACAGAAGACTTTTTTTTACTTAAATTTATCTACTAATGATCTTTTATCTAGGGTATTAAATTAGCTGTAAAATATATATATATATTAGTAATTACTATATAATATATATAAAATATATTTAAAGTATTATTTTTTATCTAAATATTTATTATTTTAAATCTAGAATTAAAAGCACTATTTTAGAGATTTTAGTCGTTATTTAGAGAACTATATATTTAACTTATTTTTAAAAATTTAAAATATTAAATAAATGCAGCACTATATAATAAGTTTAAAAATAAAATAATAATTTAATTTACTATTATATTAAGTAGGTAATAGTCTAAAACTTTGTATATATTTATTAATTTAAAGTGTTATAACTATTTATATTATAAAGATAATAAAATAAATATTATATTAAATATTAGAATATAGAAAATATATTATTTTTAAAAATGATATCTTTAAATTTTTTAGGCTCTAGAATAGCTTAGGGAGAGATTGGGCTAATATCTATATTATATAATATTTAGATTTTTAGCTATTAGCTAGCTATATTAATAGCCTATATATATGCTACTTATATAGAGTTTTATTTAGCCAACTAGCTAAAAGACTAAAATAAGTTCTATAATAAAGTACTTTTAAGGTACTATTTAAGTTACGTAATATTTTTATTAATATTTAATTTACTAGTATTATTAATTTACGTATTAATAATTTTATTAAATAAGTTTCCTATATTTGTAATTTTAATAGTATATAAAATATTTATAAGTTTTTAAGTCTCTTTGTAAAAGATTAGTAGATTTTCTTTTTTTTTATAAAAAAAAGGTTTATTAAATATAATATTACGTATAATAATAATCTAGTTAAATAATAGTATTTATATTTTATAAATATTAAAAGCTATATAACTAACTAAATATTTAATATAAATTTATAAATTTATTTTAAATTTACGCTTATTACGTGTAGCTATACAATCCCTATTTAGTAGATAAATATAATATTTATAGGCGTATATATTATTTTAATATTAATATAGATCTACTATTTTGTATTTTATAAGCTTAGGTTTATAATAATAAAAGTACTATTTAAACCAGCTATAAAAGACCTTGTTTAAAAATTTTATATTTCTAAAAACTACTAAACCAATATTATAAAACGCTATTATTATTTTTATAATTTTTAGCTAAAATTTTTAAAATAAGTTTATACTAAGTCTTATTACTATAGTTTTATTAATAATTTTTTAACTAGCGCGCTTAGCGCCGCCGTTTAGCTTATATATATAAAAAAAGTAGTATTTTAATACTTATACTAGGCCTTGTTATTTATTTATTAAAACGTAATTTTCTGTGCTATAGTTTAGTAATAATATTATTATATTAAAAAATTATTATAATTTTAAGTTTATAATAAATATATACCTACATAGTAAAACTTAAAAATACTATTATAAATTTTAAAAGTAATTTTACCTATAGGCTTTATATATAAACTTTCCTACTATAGTTATTTTTAACTAGTAATATCTACTACTCTCTAAGTCTTCTTTTAGGTATATTAAAAAAATTTTATAAAATGCGCTAGTATAGGTATAATAACTTTTTTTTTAGTTTTTAAAAAATTACCTAAGCTATATATATTAGAGAATATTATTTATAATATATTTACTTAGTACCTAAAATATAAATATTTTATATTTTATAGACTAGAGTATATAAAGCTTTTTAATTTAAATATTTAGCTTTTTAGTACTATATATCTTTAGTATTAATATATAGATATATTAACTATAAATAGAGCTTTTAGTATACTAATATTATACTTTAAACTAAAAACTATAAAAATAGAGGCTTATATTTAATAAATATAAAATTATACTTATAAATAAATTTTATAAGTATAAAACTTTATTTTAAAGAGTCTATACGTAGTATATTATTTAAGTTTAAGTATTAAAGCCCTTTATTATATAAGTAATTTTTAGATACTATATTAATATAAAAGCTTTTTATAATAGTTATATTTTTAATATAAAATTTTTTATAGAATTTCTGCTAGGCCTATTTAAAATATTTTTAATTATTTAAGTTTTTATATTAGAGATTAAAAAAGCTTACGTTCTAGCTTTAATAGTATATATATAGTTTTATTTTTTAAAAGATTTTAAAATAATTAGTAATCTATTATTTATAAAATATAAAATAGTATTATTATTAAAAATAATATTTTTAGATAGCGTATAGATATTATAATTTTATATAAAATATATATAATTAGTTTTTTTAAATTTACTATATAATATAAGTAAAGAATTAATAAGTATATATACTATAAAATTAGGAAATATTAGCTTATTAGACGCTTTACTTTATATAGTATTTTCTTTGAGCTATCCCTTTTACTTAAGTATATTATAAAGAGTTATAAATTTATTAAATTTAAAATGCTTAAAAAACTTTTTTTTATTCTTTTCTAAAAAGCGGCGCGACTCTATTAGTATAAATACTTATTAATACTAATTATAAGTACTAGTATTTAGTAACTTTCTAATAATATTTATTAGTTTTATATAGGTATTAGTACGGCTTACTTTTATATTTAGGTTATAAGCTATTTAATTATAAATATACGCTCTATCTACCAAGTATTATAAAAATCCTTAAGCTTTTAAATATTATTTTTGTAGTTTTATCTTATAATATTATTTATAAGATTTTTTTAACTTTTATTAGAGAGAGTTTCTTACTTTTAAATATTAATTTTTAGACTTAAATTATACGTATCTACTTTATTTAATTAAATACTAGTTTTTTACTAATAGCAGTAAAAAAGTTAGTAATAACTAGTTTATTTTAAATATTATTAAACTTATATACTTCTGCATTTCTATAAAAAGCTTTTTATTATAATATTATAACTTAAAAGCTATTTTTTTACACTTTACTTTGTTTAAATAAGTATTATATTATTATTATATAGTATTTTTATCTATTGTATTAGTAGTTAAGAGTTCTTATTTATAAAAATAAATAATTAAGTAAGTTAAAATATTCTCGCTTATAGCGTAATATATTTAAGTAGTACTTATAAGTATTAGAGCTACTATTATATTAATTTAGTTTTAGATATTTATTATATAGTTTACTTTAGTAGTATAATCATAGTAAACTTTTATAATCTCTTTTTTAAATACTTTTTAAATATATAGAAGCTCTAGTATTAAAAAAAATTATTAAAATTATTAACTCTTTTAAAGTTAGAATTAATAAAATCCTAAATATTATAAAGTATATATTATACTTTAAACTATGTATACTATATTAACTAGCTTATAAAATTAATAATATAAATAATTTTAGTTAAAAGATTAAAGTAGCTTTAAATAGTATGATAGTTAAAAAATTATTAATCGTAAAACTTATTAAGCGGTTAATAACTAAAATTATAAATTATTATTATTATATAGATAGGTAATACTTATTAAGCCTATAGGACTAGGAGCTTTAAAATAAGTAGTTAAAAAATTTATTAGAGCTTTAAAAAATAGAATATTTAATAATTAGAATATATAGAGAAAATCTTTTTTTACTTTTTAAAATACTAGACACATAACTATAGAGGAAAAATAAGCGAAAAATTATTAAATTCTAGAATTTAAAAAAAAAATACTTATATTAAAGAAAGCCTAGAAGAGATATATTATATATATATAATAATAAAAAATCTTTTATTCTAAAAAGTTTTATAAACTAGTAATATAAGCTTTAAGGTATCTTTCTATAATAAAAAGTTAAAGGATTAATTACGGTTTTAGAAAATAAAATTTTTAATAATTAGTATATATAGAAAAATTTTTTTTTTCTTTATTATATAAAGAAAGGTAAAGTGTAGCGTCGAGACACTAGTTTAAAAAAGGTATAGGCTAAAAAAGTTATTCTTCTAAATATAATTATAAAAATAAGCGTGTATAAGAATTATAAAAAATATTATTTATTTTAATTAGTAAACTTATAGCTACGGCGGGTAGCTTAGCGTATTTAAATTTAGTATACTAGGGCTACTATTACCTCTACTTCTTTTTTTTTTTTAGGCTAGACTACTATAGTACTACTATATTATAATACGCCTACTCTACTATATTATTAAAGTTATTATTAAAGTTATTATTAAAGTTATAAAATAGAATTTAAGTAGCGTTTATTCTTAGTAGCGTAGCTTATAGAGTATAGTTAGCTAACTTTTATTATAAATATATTAACAGCGACTTTACGTATCGCGATTACTTTTAAAAATAAGACTATAATTATTACTAAACCTTATATACCCGTTTATAAGGGTATACCTAATAATAGCCTATATATATAAGTAGTAAAGAAAGTTATAAAGTACTTATTATATATATAGGCGTACGCTAATAAAATTAATACTAATAAAGTTAATACTATAAAAGTCTTTAATATACTAAAAAGAAAATACTATAATACTACGTACCGCGTGCTTACCGAAGCTAAAAGAGAGAAAAGAAATAAGTATATAGTAATAATAGTAGGAAAAGGTATTAAGCTATACTTACTAGTATAGTATATTTAGATATAATATATTATAAATAACTATATTTTAATTATACTATAAGCTACTAAGCTATAACAGCTTATAATAAGGTTTTATAAAAAAGAAATAGAAAAAAAATAAAAAATAAACTTTATACTTAAAATAATAGATAGTATATAATTATAGAAGATACTTAACGCCGTAGTAACTACTAAGTTAATAGGTATAATAGCTACTACGTATTAAAGAAAGAAAAAAATAGATAAGTATATATTTAGGTTATATATACGTATACGCCTAAGTGTTAGTAGGCGTTTATATATTAATAAGGTATAAGCGAAGAATTCGGAGGACTATACTATATATAAATAAATAGTAGCTCTTTAATACTATTTATACCTAGTAAAAGATTAACTTAATAGTTAGAAGGTAATAACTATTATCTATAGTAGATAAAGTTATAAAAATACTACCTTTTTTTTTATAAATACTAAACTTATAACTATAAAGAAAAAATAAATTAAAAATTACTTAATTCTTAAATCTAAAAAATAAAACTATTTATTAAAAAAAAGATTTAAAAAGCTATATTATATATATATTAATAAAAAATAAATTCTCTATTCTAAAGAGATATATAAACTAGTTATATAAATTCTAAAATATCTTTTTTATAATAGTATATATATATTTTATAATATTAAAATCTACTAAAATAATATAATAGGTAAATTTTATTTAATAATATTATAATTAGACTACAGTAGTTAAAGAAATAAAAATACTTTTTTATTTTAACGCTTTTTACTCTACTCTATACGGCCGGTCTACGTTTTAGATTAAAAGTAATAAGTATTTATTTAAAATAGTCTATAGGCTTTATATCTTAGGCCCCGTAGTATATTTTATAGTAGGGATAGTAAGTAATTACGTAAAACTATTAACTATATAAGACTATAAAAACTATAATAGGGTAGTAGAATAGTCCTAATATAGTATATAAAAAAAGTAAATATAATTAGATAGTGCATAGTATTATTAAAAATAAATAATAAAAGTAATTACGTAATAACTAAGTACGTAATTATATGAAAAAACTTATATAATATATATAAATAGACTAATAGCTAACTAATATAAATAGTAAATCTATAAAAGTCTAAATACTACTTTAATAGTAATAGAAAAACGTTACTATTTTAGTATAATTTATTAATAATAGTCTATTATATAGATAGATATATTAGTATAAATATTAATAAAAATAAGGGTGTATCGGATATAGATTAAATAAAATTAAAATAAAAATAATATAGTAATAGCTATATATAGTAAATAAATATAGTTTATTTATTATAGTAAAATTTATAGTACTTTATATTAGGGTTTAGTAGATTTTTTAAACTAATAAAAAATACGAAAATTATTTTAAATACTTTTTTAATTACGTTACTTATCGCGTTTCTCTTATTTTTAATTACTTTTTTTATCTTATACTTCTTTTTTAAGCTTTTTTATTTTTTAGTAAAGTATTTAAGCTAATACGTATATATAATATTATTTAATTTACTTATTTACCGCCTACTACGTAATTAGTAAAATAATAATTAAAATATAATTATAAATTATTTAATATAAGTTTATAAGTAAAAACTTAAATAAGCTTTACAGCTCTTTTTATTTAATTATTACAAATATAGATATATATAGCTTTTTATAAACACTTTAATAAATAAAAAATAATAGTAATATTAATTTCTAAAGGTATTTTTTACTACTAATATTTTATAAAAAATTTAGTATTTACTAGGTACGCTTATTTTATTTTTAGAAATTCTTTTTACGCTTTTATATTTTTTATATAAAAATAGATATATAAACCTTTTTTATAATTTATTAATACTAAATTTAGTAGTTACTATAAATAAATTTTATAGTAATTAAATTTAACCTTTATTTAATACAGTTCTTAATTAAAAGAATTAATAAAATTAGTTAAAATACTATATATAAAACTATAACTAGCTTAACTATTTTATTATATTTTATATTTTTTTTAATAAACGCTGTAATTATATAATATATATAGTTTTGTAAACTTTATTAAATATTATAATTATATAAATATCCTACAAAAAAGTTAGCTAAAATATATATATATTAAAATTCTAAAATTTTTTAAAGCCTATTATAGTTAAATACTAGATTTTAAAACTATTATATAAGCCGTATTTAAGAAATATAAAATAAAAAATAATTTACTTTACTAAAAAAAAGAGTAATTAAAAGGACTAACCTAATAAAGTAAAAGAAAAGAATATTTTATACTTATTTATAAAATTTACTAGTTAGTTATAAAACTTTACTAAATAGTATAAATTTTATTATTACTACTAAATTAAAATCGTTAGTATAATTATATTAATTTTATAGTAAACTAATAATACTTATTTTTAAAATAAAATATATATTAATTTTATATATAAAATAAAATAATTAAAATTATATATATATATATAATAGGTAAGTAATTATAAAACTATTATATAAAGAGAGGTAAAGTGTAGCGTTAAGACACTAGTCTAAAAAAAGTATAGGCTAAAAAAAGTTATTCCTTTAGATACAGTTAAAAAATAAGCGTATATAAAAATTTTAAAAAAGGTTTTTATTTTAGTTAGTATAGAATTTAAACTTATGGTTTTAGTATATAGCTTAATATATAGCTTAATACGTAATTTAGCATATAGCTTAGAGTATAAATTTAGTATATTAGTAGTATTAGACTACTATTACTTCTACTTCTTTTTTTTTTTTAGGCTAGACTACTATAGTATTACTATATTATAATACGCCTACTCCGCCGCATTATTATTCTTATTAAAATTATTATATAATAGGATTTAATATATTAACGCAGATACCGGCGTAGTATTTATTTTTAATAGTTTATAAAGTATAGTTAGCTAATATTTATAAGTATACTAATAGCAACTTTATATATTATTATTAAAAATAAAACTACGACGACTATGTCTTATATACCTATCTATAAAGGTATATCTAATAATAACCTTTATATATAAGTAGTAGAGATAGCTATAAAGTGCCTACTATTAAATATATAAATATATACTAATAAAGTTACCGAAGTTAATACTATAGGAGTTTTTAATATACTAGAAAAGGGATATTACAGGGGGGTGAAAATGAAAAAGACTAATTAAAAAAGATACCTTTTTTAAAGTTATATAACTATTTAATTAGTAAGCCTAAAAATACGAAAAAAATACTGTTTTAAAGAGAAAGACTAGCGTAGTCTATTCACCTACTTAGGGGTTGCTTACTAAGCGGTTTAGGGGTAAAGAAAATCAGTAAATATAGAAAATTTTTAGGATCCTACTTTAGGCTATAATAACTTTTTATATAAGGTATTAAATTTTGTTATTTTTCTATATATTATAATAGTACTTATAATATATAAGTATATAAAATATTTTTATATATTTATATATTATTTATATAATTATATATAAAAGTCACTTTTTCACATTTTTAATAATAAACTAGTAATAATAAATTACTAGTACTTAATATAGTAGCCTTTAGTTTCTATAACTACCTTATAACGGTTAGAAAGAGATAAAATATAGTTATTAATAACTTCTTATAGTATATTCTACTACTCTTTATTAATAACTCTTTTAAAGGCTTTTATACTTTTTAAACTATTTCCTACACCTAAATTAGCCTTTTTATTTTTAATTAGTCCTAATTTTAATAAACCCTATATATTTTCTATAGGGGCTAACTCAGGACTATAGGCTAGGTAAGAAAATAGTTTAATTTTGTTATTTTTAAACTAAGTTAAAACGTCTCTAGTTTTATAAATAGGGACGATATCTTATTAAAATTACTAACCTATATTAATATTAATATAAAGATTATAATTATAATATAATATAATAATATATATATATATATATTATTATATTATTAAAAAAACAGGTAAAAAAGAACTATAAAACTTACCCCTTTTTATATAGGGTTTAACCTTTGGTATAAGGACTTTATTTATATAGTCCTTATTAGTATAAAAAGTAGAAGAATTAGGTATTTTAATAAATACTAAATTACTTCTACCTTCTACCTAAATTGCACCCTAAACTTATAGGGTAAGATCTTAACCTATAAAATAATTAATATAAATAATATTAAAAAACTAAAACTATAGCTTAAAAGTAGATAAAAAGTTATATATTTTAATATTTTAAAAAGTTAAAATAACTTACTTTATAATTAGCTAACAGCCAGTTCTCTTCTAACTCTATTATTACCCCTTTTTCTATAATATTCTCTTTTAGCTTTACCCCTTTGTATTACTAACTTATTAGAAAATATTATTTTATTTAATTTTATATTTTTTATATTTTTTAATTATTCTTTAGTATATTTTACTCTTTTTTTAGTATTTTCTTTGTTTATTATTAGTTTTTTTTTACTTATATTAATAGAGTAGTCCTCTACTTTTAAAAAGAATTGTAAAGTTCTTTTTATAATATTTAGACTATTTTCTATTAATAGTCTTTTATTTTCTTTTTTAGGACTTCTAGTAAAGTCTTTATTAATAATTCTTTTATCTCTTAGAGTTAACTTTTTTACACCCCCTTTATAAACTTTATTTATATTATAATTACTCTCTTTCTTTTTAATTCTTTTTATAGCGTTATGAATAGATTGTTAATGCTTTTCTAGAGTAGTAGCAATTAAAGAAAGAGAATTATTTACTTTTAAAAAAAGTTTAACTTTAGATTTAAGTTTTAAGAATTTTAGCTCTATTTTAAAGAAATAAGAGTTTAAGTTTATAAAAGTAAAAAGATATTATAATATACTATAATATTAATAATATATTACGTAAGCAGTGATTATATAAGCCTTAGCACTATTTTTATAATTAATATAATTATATTATTAGATTACTAATTTACTTTAAAACACTGGTTACGTGACCTATGCTAGGACTAAAAGGGTATAGTTAAAATTTTAGTTAAATATATTCACTAACTAAAAAGTTATAGGAACCTAAAAAAGGGGTTAAAAAAATTGTTATATTTAGGTAATTATAGTTTATTACGGGTAATATATATAACGTAACTAAAATGCTAATAATAATCCCTGTAATTTTCTCTTTAAAACGGTAATATTCACGTATTTTTAGGCTTACTAATTAATTTTATATAAATTTTTAAAAAAGGTATCTTTTTTGATTAGTCTATTTCAATTTCACCACCCTGTATAATACTACCTGCCGCCTACTCGCTGACTAGAAAAATAAGTATAAAATAGTAATTATAGTAAAGAAATGTATTAAACCATATTTATTAGTATAGTACGTTTAGATACAGTACGTTAAAAATACTACTAGTTTAGTTATATTATAAAATAATAAGCTATAACGGCTTATAATAAGGTTTTATAGAAAGGAAATAATAAAAAAATAATAAATAAATTTTATACTAAAGATAATAAATAGCGTATAAATATAAAAGGTATTTAACGCTATAGTAACTACTAAGTTAGTAAATATAGTAGCTATTATACGTTAAAAAGAGAAAAAAATAATTAGATATATTATATTACGTATACGCCTAAGTATTAGTAGGCGTTTATATATTAATAAAATATAGGCGGAGAATTCGGAAGACTATAAACTATTAATATATAAATAGTAGTTCTTTAATACTATTTATATTTAGTAAAAGATTAACTTAATAGTTAGATATAAGGTAATAACTATTATTTACGGTAGGTAAAGCTGTAAAAATGCTACTATTATAAAATTATATTATTTAATTAATTTATAATCTAAAAGTGGATATAAACCTTAATAATATAATATACCTTCTAAATAAGCTATATAATTATAGTAAGTCTATTTAAAAATATATTAATATAAATCTTATTTTTATATTATTTACTTATAACGCTTTTAGAGTACTTAATTTTCTTAATAAAATTATTTTTATAGTAAGTCTATAGCTCTCTATAATATATTTAGTAAATTAGCTATGGTAACTTATTTATTTTATTTATTTTAAGTAATATTTATTTTTTATATTATTTTATAGTTAGCCAGTACTTTTTTTTTAATTATATTTTATAAATTATATAAGTAAGTAAAATTATAGGTATTATATATAGATAATAAATTATATAAATAAAACCTATTCTACTAATTTACTAAAGTATATTAGATACTTAAATTATGTTTTTCTTTTTTTTTTTTAGTTTATAATAATATTTATTTTAATCGATAATACTACTATTTTAATTTTATTTTATTTATAGGAGTTTTAGTAACTAATTATAAAATACGTTTAAATATTTTAGTATATATTTTTTTAGTTACTATAGTAGCTATAGCTATAGTTAATCTACTTAAAACGCTTAGCCTTTTAATTATTTTAAATTATAGTACGACTCTCATCCTCTAATTTTAAATATTAATTAAAAAAAAGTAGGGTAAAAACAGCTAGTAAATTATAAAAAATAAAAATAAGCTACCTTCTAAGTCTAGTAGACAGCTTATTTTAAATTATAAAAATTATATATGTAGCGCTTTAACTAGTAATTTTATAAAAATCTATTATAAAGGTTTTAATTCTATAAATATATATTACTATTATTATATAACCTAACTATATAAGTAGCTATAAATACTATTAATTATCTCTTTATTATATATTATTAATTATTTTAATTTTATTAGTACCCGTACTATGTATATTACTTTTATTAAGCTTATAATTAAATATAATACTATAAACCCTAAAATAAGTAATCTACTTTTAGTATTAGTTTTAAAATTATACTAATTTATAATAATTTAATAATAAAATAACTTCTACTTCTAAGACTACTTATAATAATTTAAAGTAATACTAGACTACTCTAGCTCTAAATACTAATATATAATTCCTAAGTAATTAGGGTTATAAATAATACTAATATTAAGACTCTATTTCTAATAAATAAAATTATAAAAAAATAATTTATAAATATTTTTTTAAATTTATCATAGCTTTTACTAATTTTTAATCTAGTATTATATTTATACTTTTTTAAATAGTAGGTATTAGATAATTATATTTAAACTATAATATAGAGCGTAAAAGCTAATAAAAATTTTATAAACTATATAAGTAAATCTTTTTTAAATTTAAACTAAAAATAGTTTAATTTATTTTTAAAAGTCTACGCTATATTTATAAGTTAAAAATAATAGTAATATAATTATTTTATTTTATTAAAAAAGTAGTATCTAAAAACTAAGTTATACTCTTATAGCTAAAGTTATTCTATTTAAATATTTAACTATTTTTATCTATATTAAATTTTGAGTAGCCGTTTTTACTTTACTAATATTTAGAAGGAAAGGTATCATTAATTATATAAACTACTTAATAAAACTTTAAAAATTTTATAGTTCTAATTATTTACTATTTTTATAAGAAATTTATTTTATTTTATCTTTTTTCTTTATTAATTTTTAATATTTTTATAATATATTATTTTTATTTAAAATAAATAAAATATAATAGGCTCTCCTTTCCTTATTTTATATTTACTTAATAATTAGTAACTATTTATTTTATAAGTTAAGCAGTTCTCTAAGGTATATAAATTATTATTTTATAAGTGTCTTTATTAATTTATTAGCAGGTATATTATACGTTTATAATTAAATAACTTTAAATAATTCTTTTGCATATTCTTACTGTGGCTATATATTTTAATTATTAATATATTATAATTAAGTTATAATTTCTTTATTATTATTAATAATAAGTTTAATTATTTATTAATTATTATAGTAGATTCTCTAAATAAATTTATAATTAAATATAATTTTAAAAAAAAAAAGTACTTTAAGGCTATTACTTCTTTACTTATATATTTTAAAATAAGTAGCTTAGTTACTATTATTAAAATAGTAATAGAAGCTTTTTTAACTATTTTTTAAAAAGAAATATTATTATAATATATCTATAAAATAATTATTTTATTTTATAATTATCGGTTAATAGTATAACAGCTTATATAAGTAAACTAGTACTAGTTTATTAATACTTATAAGTAAATATTAATTATATTTAACTTAGTAGAATATTATTAGTAATATAATACTATAGAATTTTAAATATAGTTAAACGTATATAGTAATAAAAATAAGTTTTAGCCTTTAATTTAAAACTATTATAATAATTTTTATAAATTTTATATATAATTATAATAGTAATTATAATTTATTTTTAGTTTTTTTACTTTTATTTTTTTATATTTTTAGTACTACTAATTTCTACTACTACTAATTTATTATACTATTACTTTTATAATACTACTAAGAGTACTATATATACTATACCTTTATAATTTTATAGTATCTTAAATTCTAAAACTATATATAATATTTTATATAATAATTAGACGTAATTATAAATAAGTTAAACTAAAATATATCTTAATGGTTTGATAAATAGATATAACTAAATATTATTATTTTACCTTTTACTAAATTTAATAGTAATAAATATATTTAATTATATTATACTAAGTAAAATATAAAACTATATTATAAACTACTATTTTTTTTACTATAGTACTAGACTACTACTTTTAGTACTTAGGTCGTTTTATAATATTATATTAAGTTTTACTATACTTATATAGTGTAATATAATATAAAAATATATTATATTTATTATAAAATTTACTATTATAAGTATAATAACTGTTATCTTATTCTGTATATAAGATAAAATATTTAATAGTAAAAAAAAATCAGTTACTTAGCTTTTAATATAGATTTTTTTTTAAAAAAAATAAAGACGTAACTAACTATTTTACATATATATACTATTAGAATAACTAGAACTATTTAGAATTAATTAATCTAAGTATTAATATTTTTATATATTTAATTTTATACGCGGCGAGCCTTTTATATATAATTTACATTAAGAGTTTTATAAAATTAAAATATTAAAAAAGAGTTTACTTATATAAAGGTTTCGTAACTTATTTACTTTATTATACGCTATTAAGAATAATAGTAATAGCGTCTCTATAGTATATATAAAAAAAATTCTTATTTTAAAAAATAATTATTTAGATTACTAGTAATATTAATATACTTAAAAGTATATTATATTACTTTTAATTAATTCTAGAATTTTTAAATAGTAATAAAAATATAAATCTATAAAAATATATATATACTTTTTTTTAAAACTTCTTTTAGTTACTCTAAGCCACTATAGTTATACTATTTATTTAATTAATACATAAATATATATAAATATTAATAAATATTTTTAAGCTTTTTCTATATTTATTTTATTAAACTATGTATATATAGATATTTATATATCTATAATACAAATAATAATTGTATAATATATTATTATACTTAATATTATAAAAATCTAGTATTACTTAAAAAAAAACTTATATTTTAAAATATCTCTTTAAAACTACTATTTTAGTTATTAAATATTATATAAGAAAATTATTATAATTAATACTATATCTTAATTTTTTTTACTATTTTTTAATTTATAAAATAGCTTAGATATTAATTTCTAATTTAAAATCTCCCTTTAGAACTAAAATCTAAAAACTCTATATACTATATTGGATAGGCCTAGGAGATAAAAAAAGATTATTTTAAGTTTTTAAAGACTATATTTTTTATTTAAATATAACCGTCCTATTAGGTTTATATAATTTTTAAGTTAGACTAATATAGTATTACGTGTAAAGTATAAATATAACTTATACTAAAATTTTTAGTCTTATTTACCCTAATATTAGTAAAATTAGTAGTAGTACATATTTTAATAAATTTTACTTTTAACTACTAATAGTTACCCTTAATATACGTTTTGTAAAAAATAGCTAAATTATAAATAAAAAAATACTATTCTTACCTTATATAAATTCCTAATACGGCGGACCTAAACGCCTATTTTTATAAAATATACTCTTTTAATTTGAAGGTTTATACTAAATTATAATATGTTAGCTTCTATAATTACAACTATTAACTAAAACTCTTATTTTACTTTATTAAAGTAAATAAAAAGTTATATAATCTCTATTATATATTTTTTATAATATATTTTAAATTATTAATAATATTATTATATTACTAAAAATTATACCTCTTTTATACTATTTTACTAGTAATAGATTAAAAAGTCTATAAAAAATATAAGACTCTTATAATAAATTTAAGTAGAATTATATAAAATATAACAAAGTAAAACTTAAAAACTTATTTAGGTAATATAAAGCAATATATTTTTATAAATTTAATAATTAGCGTATTTCTCTTTAGATTTATAAATTATAACTTAATTAAAATAACGAACTATAATTTTACTAAACTATAAAAAACCTTTTTAGAGAGCTTAAATAAAGTTTTTATAACTATAGCCCCTATAAAAGCATTAGTAGACTTAAAATAAATACTTTTTTTAATTAAAGTTATAACTCCCTTAGGTAATAAAAAATTATACTTTAGTTATAGTAAAATACTAATAATTGCTATAATAATATTTTATTTTATAAAAACTAATAATACGACTAGATAAAATATAGTTAGTATAAGTAATATTTTTTATTTTTATACCATTTATTTATTTTAAAAAAACTTATTTAGAATTTTAAAAGTTAATAATAAGATTAGTTTAAAATTTAAAAAGAATTATAACTTTTTTATAATTAATACATAAATTAGAGTTATAAATAAACGTTAAATTTTTGCCTATTTATAGTATCTATATAACCTTAATATCTTAAGCTTAAAAATAGTTATATATAGTCGTAGAGTATAGTTTATAATATTTTAATATTAGTTATTAATATTATTATATAAAAAGCTTAGCCTAAAAGACTTATCTATATACGTTAATACGTGTAGTTTTTAGATAATATTAAAAATAAATATTTTACACTCTATAAATAGCTATACTTACTACCTAGTTATAATCTTATTTTTATAGTTATTAATTATATAGCTATACTTACTATATACTTAAAGTATTAGTTACTAGAGATAGCTTATCTATAGTTATATATACTTATTTTAAATTTTATTATTATAAAAATTATAGTCTCTAAATTCTTATTTTAAGTCTAAATAATATTAAGCAGAACGGATAGAAACTCTATACTAATATTAAAAACTTTAATCTCGGAAAGCTTAAACTACTCTTACTTAATAACTAAAAAGACTTTTAGTAGGTCGCTAACTAAATTTATAATATTTTTACATAATTCTTTTTAAATTACTTCTCTATATATAATATCTATTTTACTTTTTAGTATAATATTATTTTATTAAAATATTTAATATATAGCTCCCGTATCTTTTTAAAGAAAATTTAATATAAGTTATTTATATATATCTATATATAGAGAATGGTAAAATTATAATTATTAAATTTTATACAATACTTATACTCTAATAAAATAAACTAAGCTTTAATAAATAATTTTATTATTTTTTTTAGTATTTTTTTTATTTAGTCTATATTCTTCTTTAAAATACTTATTTCTTATAGTAATTATATATACTTAAAATTATTACTTAAACTAATAGTTTAGTTCTAATATAAAACGTATAGCCTTATATTATTTTACTTAAATAGGTTAATTTAAAAATTAGTACTAAAACTACGTTTAAGCTAAATATACTTAAAGTAGTGTACGGTATTATTAAAAAAACTAGTAAATATTTTAATACTAATAGTAAATCTAACTAGTTCTATAACTAGAGTTAGTAAGTTTAAGTAAACTAGAATAGTAGTAGATATAAATTATAATAACCTTAAAATTCTTTATAAAGGAGTGTATATATATTATAGAATAATTAATATTTAATTTACTAAATATTTCTTATTTACTATAGCTCCGTAGTAACGCGTCTTTTATTTATAAAATTATAAATACTACCCTTTACTACTAATTTATAGGACGCCTTTACGCTATCTTTACTACGCTGATAAATAGGTCGGGGTTAAGTTAAGGTTAGATTACCTAAATAGGTAAAGCGTAATTCTTACTTTAGTAAAGAATATTAAAACCTTTTTAAATAATCTTTAATAAATTTTTAACTATTATAGCTACAATTATATAATATTAATCTAAGGTAAAAGTCGGACTATATTATATATATATTAATTAGAAATAATAGTTTTATATAGTAGATTCTATATTATTAAAAAATTAAATAGATTTTTCTCTTAAATTGTAACTTGTATAGAATCTAATAAATAAAACTATTATTTTTATTATATATAAATATATAATATAGCCTTATTTATACCTTATATTAAAATTGTATAACTCTTTCTATAATAGTTAAAAAGTTATTAAAGATTTTTTAAAAATATTTTAATATTCTAGCCTATACGGATCTAACCTAACCCTAACCTAACTCTAACCTATTTACTAGCGTACTATTTACTATATTTTATCTTGGCTCCTATAAGCGTATTTACTATTTAAGGGGAGCGATAATATACCGGTAAGTATAAGAAAAGAATAAAAAAAGAGAAAAATAAGAAGAGAGTTAATATAGAGTAGATAGTATTTTTATAGCTTTATTTTCTATAAATAATAGTTACTACCTTATATCTAACTATTAAGTTAATTTTTTTTAAGTATAGATAGTATTGGAAAACTATTATTTATGTATATATAAATAGGTATTTAAATTCTTTACCTATTTATTATATTACTATATAAACTTTTACTATTAATTAAGTATATACGTAACTTAATATTATATTAATTTATTTATTTTATTAATACGTAGTAACTACTATACTTATTTTATTTTTATTATTAATTATTACTATTACCGTCGCTAGAGGCGGTAATAATTATAAATTATTTAATATAATTTAATAGCTACTATATTATTAAATATTTTTTATATTTATACACTGTCTATTATTATAAGTATAAATTTTATTTTTTTATTTTTTATTACTTATTTTTTATATAACTTCTCTATAATCTACTATAGTTTAATACTTTATAGTATAATTAAACTAGTATTTTTACTATACTATATTTAAACGTGATATATTAATAATTATAATTTACTATTTTCTACTACTATTATTACTATTTTATAGTTATTTTTTTTAGTTTTAGTAAGTACGTAACGCGTAGTATTATAATATATTTTT
This sequence comes from Pleoardoris graminearum, assembly GCA_030770415.1. NCBI lineage: Eukaryota > Fungi > Ascomycota > Dothideomycetes > Pleosporales > Didymosphaeriaceae > Pleoardoris > Pleoardoris graminearum. The sequence continues at coordinate 26,574 of JASEKS010000347.1, forward strand.
TTAGTATATTTAGAATTTTTATAATATTAATTTTATTAGTATACGCTTATATACTTTATAATAAATATTTTATAACTAGTTTTACTACTTATATCTAAAGGCTATTATTAAATATACTTTTATAAAAAATATATAAAACTTAATTATAGTTTTATTTTTAAATATAATTATAATATATAAAATCACTATTAGTATAATTATAGATATTAGTTAATTATATTTTATTTATTAGTTAAAATAAACGCTATTATAGTATTTATATTAATATATTAAATTTTATTATATAACTTTAATAAGTATAGTTTTAATGATAATATAATAAAATAATTATATTATACTATTATTAGTACTTTAACGTTACTTAGCCTAAAAAAAAAAGTAAAAGTAATTTTAGCCCTTTAGTATACTAAATTTTAGTATACTAAACTACTTATTAAAATAATAATTTTTTTTTATAATTTTTATATATACTTATTTGTTTTAACTATATCTAAAGAAATAACTTTTTTTAGCCTATATCTTTTTTAGACTAGTGTTTTAACGCTATACTTTACCTCTCTTTATATAAATGTGGGGTACTAGGTATATATTAAGTCTATACTAGTTGGCGCGAGCGTTACGATTCCGATTATAGATGGTAGATTAAATATAAAGAAATAGTAAACACGTCGCCTAGAAAATTTCCTAGTAGCAATACTAACTATATTTTAGGTAGGGGATTTAGTATTTTGAGTTTCGTTACTAGATTTAAGCTTTATTTAGAGCTAAAACTACTAGCGCCCTTAACTACCTTAACTAATATTATAACTTAATAACGCCTTTAAAATACTTATAATTTAGAATTTTAGTTAATTTTTAACTATTTTATAAGCTTATCGCGTTAGATTTTTATTTTTATAATATTTTATTTTATCTTCTTAACTAATACTACCCTATAAACTCTCTTCGTAGATTTACGCTTTATATAGTAAAAGTATTTTACTTACTATTTTTAATTCTTTTTTAATTATTACTATAGCTATCTACAGGCCGAAATTAGTAATTTAAAAAAAATTTTTAAGTATATATACTACGTATTTTTTTACTATTATATATCTTTTTTACTACTAGCTGTTTTTATTTATAATTTTAGTTTTTTTTTTAAGATCTATATTAACGTGTAGAAGTTTTTATATAATTACTAGGATTTAGCGCGCGACTTGTCGGGTAATGATATGAAGATGAGTGGGAACTATACGATTCCGACGCACCCAGAGCGCAAAGCCTTGACTGTGGATGACGTTAGTATTGTTTTTACAGGGGATATTGACAAGCCCTGCTGCCTTTGCTTGGAAGAGCATAAGACAATGTGAAAGATTAAGTGTGGCCACGAGTTCGGCGAGGATTGTTTGGCCAAGCAGCTAAGCACGCGTCACATAAGTCGATTCAAGTGTGCCCTCTGTAGGGCCAGTCCCATTACTGATGAGCAAGATTCACCCACTGACGATACAGATTAATCGCCTCGCCAATTAGTCATCTGTAAAGGCATCTCCATTGCCGATACCATATTATCATCTTAGACGTTCGGCTAGGCTGTTGCGCATTAATGTAAGTTCTCATATATATCCTGAATCCACCTTAATCTTTTCCACTAGTGATCACTCTGGAGCTCTGATAAGCTATAAGGACGAGTCACGGCGTTCTAGAAACTAACGAAGCAGCAAACGGTTTTGATGCACTAAAATTTCATGAGGTCCATTACGCAACAGAAACGAAAGATGAATTGCAACCACACGACGAACCGTAAACGCACGTTGAACCGCAAACGCACGTTGAACCGCAAACCGACGATCTATCGCAGATAATGCTAACTGGGAGTGCGATTAACCTGACTAACTCTATAGTCTTGTGTTCGCACTTAATATATATATCTTTAGGTATATTTCTATAACTAAGTCGATTCTATATTATAAGCTAGGTCTTAGTATTTAACTCCTTACACTATACTATATAGTATTATCTAACCTATAAATATATTATACTAATATTAATAAAAGGCTACTCCTACTCCTACTTATAATATTTTAACTTAAAATACTATTTATTAATAACTATTAGCTAGTACTATTTTATAAAGATTTCTTTATTTTTTTTATTATTTAAAAGTGTATTTTTAAATTCTTTTACTTTATATAGCTTTTTAATAAAGTATTTTAAATTAAGTAATAGTATTATAATATAGTATTAGTACTATACGCGTATATAAAATTAATATAAATATATACTAAAATATAAAAAATTTATTATTAACACTTTACTAAAAATTACTACTAACTGGTTACTATTTTTAATAATTTTCTTTATTTAATTCTTCTTTTTTTTATTAGTAATTAGCTCTATAACTAATATTTTAAACCTTTTATTATCTATAAAACTTCGTAGGTTTAGAAGTAAAATATTTATATTAAATACAAGAGTAAAAGCTATAGTAAAGTTTATTATATAAATTAGTATTAGCTATAGCTATATTTAACTAGTATTACTTACTCTAAGTTATATATATTAGAATAAAAAAATATATATATTCTTACTTAAAAAATCTATTATATTAACTAAATTTTCTTTATACTAAAAATTAAAAATAGGTAAATATTAACTTATTACGTAGTTAATAACTGTTACGAGAGCGTTAAGGCGAAAGCAGAAGTCGAATATAGGGGCATTACCGGGACGGAACCCGTCCTTGCCAGGAGCAGACTGACCATATATAGAGAGCTTACCGCGAAAGCTCGAGCCGAGAATTGGGAGAAGCAGGGCTACGATGATGAGCTCACGCCTCTACGATATTCTTACGCCAAAGTGACAATGCAATTTCCCTCAAAGACTAGTCGTGAGCTTGATATCTTCGACTGTAAGCACTGAAACCAGCTCTACGGCTTCTCTATCATCTATGCTGACTGGATATGTAATAGCTTCACCTTCCGTGTGTCTTCTCAGGCCTCGCGTGCCAGCAAAGCACACGAGGATGGCATTCTCGCCGAATTAGAGAGCGACAGAACTACGGAGTCGAAAGCTTTCTGGGGGCAACTATGCAAAGGTCGCGAAGAAGAAAACAAAGAGCATAGCTGGCCAGCACGCGCAGCTAAGGTTTCTAGGGCAGGTAGCTATGAGCACCACGATCACGACTGGCAGCTGGACGAGGGCGACAGCAACTACGAGTTTGACGGCAAAGCAAGCAGGTGGAAGAGACTGATGGATTCTAGGCCTGACTGCCGTTTTGAGATGGCCTGCACTTTCGCGGAAGACGATGTGTGAAAGGCTAGGAAGCGGGTCAAGAAGGGAAAGCAATGGTTCTGGCGCAATGGAGTGGCATACTTTCCATCCTCTAGGGCCTGAGCTCCGTGGGTATGAATCGAGTCTCTTGCTCAGTGAGAGTCGCTGTATGGTGCGAAAAATGGATAGGTTCTAGCTGTAACTTAACAAGCCATCGCTTCTCGACTCTGGATACGTGATGAGGCGGAATGTTTCTAGCGCCAGGGAGCGCGTAAAAAGGGAGAGCGCTCCTTCTGGCGCAATGAAGTTCTAGTACTTTCCTTATCTCGGGGCCTAAGGTTCGGGGGTTATCGGGCTGTGAAGTGAGAGGAATGAGTTTGGTCCAGCTGGAAACATACCGCCGCTTCTACTTTCTGGATTTCGTGATGAGGCTCTTGCATTGTCTGATCCCCTGAGTAAGTGCTAGCGAAGGGGCTGTAAGAGCCAATTCCAGACTTCCAAGTGTCCCATTTGGGAAGTTGGTTGCGTTGGCACGCTGGTAATGATGAAGCAAGCATTCATGCTTGTTGCCACATTCTCTATTCCGAAACACTACCGATCGACCCCTTCGCATTTTTCCTTCAACCCTGGAGAGTCCAACTCTTGGGAAAATCGATAACCGCTCCTTGTTTTCCCTACTAAGGATTGCGTGCGATGATTTAGTGAAGTAGACAGTGCAATTATTTCGAAATCAGGATTTCTGAATCGAGCGATATCGTATACGATCCATGAGACGTCGCAGTCCACGAAGTCCAGGGTCGCGAATCGTCCCACGGAAAAGCGCCGTGTTGTCGTATCAGATCACCTCCACGGCGCTGCTGCCTTGCGCGCGCGCGTATTGAAGCCTACAGGGAGTGTTGTCGTATTCGATCCGAGGTGGCGGTGGCAGATTGTTATAGCCGGCATCTGATTAGTCGCATCGTTCGCTTGTTTGCGCAGCGCAGAAGCAAAAGCCATGGCAATGCGCCACAAGCTGATAAGAGATGCCAGACACCACAACACATGAAACACCGCAACCTTGGAAATATTGAGTTCCGGGGGCTAGTGCCTCATCACATGAAAGTATGTACCCCTTTCGCAAGAGATCCTGTACAATTCCTGATAGCGGGAGAGAGCGTTGCGCACGACCAGGCAGCTGCGACGACGTTGCAACTAGCAAGCATCAGACGGTTCTCCGATGCCTGCGCACCCACATCACCGTCGCTGCAATTCTATTTATGAGAGGAGAAATAAAGTGGTTCAGACACCGGTCGGATTCTTCCGTCTACTAGCCACGACATGATGCGACTCTGCTGGCTGCTTAATTCGGGCATTTCCCGGAAAAGCAAAGTCAACGTTGTACTAGACAGACGTCCGCACGTAGCCGACCAAGACCGAGTTTAAGCCTCATCGTTACAGCTTCTATTTATTGCACAGACGGCTTCTCCCGATAATAGCGAGGTAATACGACTTTGGTCTACCGTCGGCAGCTATCAGCCTTAGTGCTATAATTTCCCTCAAGTGCCAGCAGCTACCTGGTATCACCGATACTTGAGTGACGCGATTTTCTTTGCTGGCGCTATCATCTTAACGCGAGTGAACCTCTTCGACAACCAGACTGGCCAATCATAAGACCGGAGCAGTATTAAGTTGCCTTAGAAGAGGCTGCCGGCACTGATAGGTTACTAATACAGCCGATGTTTAATTAGATTGTTGGACGAGGGAACAATATTATAGGCTAGATATCCTAATAACATTAATATTAAAAAATTACGATAGCTAGTCGCAGTAAATTTTTAATACAAGACGTTGCGAGCCTGTTAAAGCGTATATTAGCTTTATCCCTTAAAGTCGTATATGCACGTAGAGTTACTCTGGAATCTTATACGGCCATACCCTTATAGCCACTACTAGTCTATAAATGCGAACAGTTAACTGTTATGCTTCTAATAATTTTAAAAGATATAGTAATCGGTATATATAGTAATTAGTATACTCTTAAAGCCTAATTAGGTAGGTGCTAAGTAGTACGTCTCTATTATTTATACTAACTACGCTACTACTCCTATAATTTTTTTTATAAAATAGGTAGTAGTAGGTTATCCAACTAAGATTATACTAAAAAGTAGTAGAACCTAACTAATTTTAGTAATTTAAAATTTAACATTAATAATATTAAAAATCTAAAATATTAGACTTTTAGATAATAATATCTTCTATAACTTATATTTAGAAAAAAAAAATTTAATTATATAATTTTTTTACTTAGTAATAGGGGTTTAAATCTTTTCTTTTTTTTAAATAAAGTTACACTTTAAACGTAGTACCTCTACTTTTAAAAAAATAACTAGTATAGTACTTTTATATAGTTTTATAAAATAGCTCTATAATATCCTAAATATAATAATAAAATATAAAAATAGTATATAATTATATATTAACGCGAGTATTAAAAACGTATTTACTAAGTTATAATAAGTTAAAATAGTAATATATAAGTAATTATTACTTTTTAATCTACTATTAGACGTCTATTTATAAAAAAGAAAAATAGTAGTAATAGCTTACGCTATTACTAGTATAAAATAAGGTATTAATATATATTAGCGTTTCTACTACTATATATATAAAATAATAAAAAAGTATAATAAATATTCTATTATACTAAATAATTATACTATACTTTTCACTAAATATCTATAACTACTATAAATAAATAAATTTATAAAAGTATTATTTATAGTATTTTTTATATAACTAAATCTATGTTTATACTACTAATAGTATTTCTCTTACTAAATATATTTAAAAAGCTCTAAAGTACTATAATAAGTTTTAGCCTATTTAAGTACTTAAATAGTATAAAATAAATAGTAAGTCTAATAACTATAAACTATAACTTTATATTAGAAATAGGCGAGCGTATAGTATATAGTATAATAAAAGTAATTATTACTAATCTATATAATTATAATAGTAAAGAATTCTAAAAATCTTAAGAGAGTTAAAGATTTTATTATAAATACTAATCTAAACTATATCTAAAAGTAAAAGTAATAGTTTCTAAACTTCCTAAATAATTAGAATAACTTTAACTACGCTAGATTTAAGGCTAAAATAGTAATTATTATTTTAATAGTAGTATAGTTATAATATATAAGAAAGCTAGCAAGAAAAGTATTAATAATAATATAAAAATAAAGTTATATATAAAATTGTAATAAATAATAATAAAAATAAATATATATAGTAGATAATATATATAAATATTAAAGAATAGAGGCAAAGTGTTATAAAATACCTATAAATATAAGTAAAATAATATATAATAGTTTAAATATAAAAAAAATAAATAGTTAGTTTTAAAAAAAAGGTCTCTTTCTTATTATAAACCTATTAATAAGTACTATAAATAAATATTACTAATACGTGCTATTATAATCTATTAGACGGGTTTAAAGTTAAAAAAATTATAATTTTTAAATATTAATAACTTAGTAAATGATATTTAGTATCCTAATTTTAGTATTAAGTAACCTATTTCGTTATTTAGTAAGCTAAAAAAAATTTTAAAAAAATAATTAAGTTACTAATTATTTATTAATAAACTAAGATAACTTACTATATATTTAAATGTAGTAAGTAGTTTTATATAAAATATAATTATTTACCCTTTACTATTTTTCTAAATAGAGGGAAGAGAAACTAAAAGTAGTAAAGAGAGGCTAAAAGTATAAAAACAAAAGGTTTTATATATATTTATACACTAGAGACTATAGTTTAATACTTAATTTTTTATATAATTTAGTTTATCTTTTAAGTACCTACTAGTAAAAGCTTAGTAGTTATATTAATAAATAGCTTTTATTAAACCTATAGATATAATAACTTTATATATTTATTAGTATTTTTTAAATAATATTTAGAAACTTTTTAATCTATTTCTATTTTATCTAGTGTAAATTATATAAAATTTATTAATAAATACTCTATATATTTTATATAGCTTCTCTTATATAAAAACTATTTATTTATTACTAAAACTTAATTTATAGAGTCGTCTGCTGTAAAAGTATTAAAAAGTAAAATAAATAGAGTTTAAAATAAGTACTCCTATTATAGACTAGATTAAATAAACTTATTTCTCTAAACTGTAAGACTGCTAAACTATAAATATTAAATTACTAATCTAAAAATAGTATAAGCGCTAAAGTATTTATATAATAGCTTAATAAATAATTTTTATAAATATAAAAACTATAAGTATAATTATACCTAAAATAAGTTTTTAATAAGTAATTACGCTAAATATACTATACTAAGAATATACTATAAATAGTATTTATAGCTATAATAATAAATATTTTATACTACCTTTTATAAATAATTTTACTAATTCTATATTACTATTAAACTACTTACTTATCCGTTTATAGTATAGATATTTATAAGTAGGTTTATTTATAAATTAGTTAGTATATAATTTCTATTTATATTTCGTTTTTGATAAGGTAGTATATACTAGTAATTTAGCCTATAGGCGCTCTACTAGCTTAGCAAATATTTTTAGTAAAAAGTTTATTTTATATTTTTTATTATAGGCTTACTTTAAGTCTAGAATTAGTATTAAATATAAACTAAACTAATATTAAACTAACTTTATATAAAAAACTTAAGGTTAGTAGAGTTAATAATAATATTAGACTAGTTTTTAAGAATATATTATAAGATTTCCTTTTTATAGAACTTAACTAAATATCTTATTACTACTAATTTAATATTAAAAATATAAATTTTAACTTTAAATATACTACTTACTATTAACTAATAATAAAACTATATATAAATATATTATATATGTGTCTTAGTGCTATGTAGTAGCTTAGCCTTATATAAATAGTTAAAATAACTTTTAATATAGTATAAATACTTAATATAAGCTTCTATTTAAAAATATTTTTTATTTATATTTTTAGTACTATTTTTTATAAAATAGTACTAAATTATTTTAAAGGTAGTATATACTATAAATAATAATTACTTATATAAGTTTTTTAGCGTATATTTAAATTTATATAAATTCTACGTGAATATAAATCGCTATTAATTAAATAATATATTTATTTATATAAATAAAATTATTAGCCTTTATTATAAATATGGGCAACTACTAAAATAGCTATTTATATAGTATTATTATTTAATAACTAATAAATTATTAGGGTATTAGAGTACTTACTTTACTATATATAATACTTCTTTTTACGTATAGTATTTATATACTTATTATTATAATTTAAAACTATAATCTTAAATAAATTAATTATAAGTATATATATAGCTCTTACTACTAGTAGTAGCTATTAATATTAGTATAGTATAGTATATTATATATCTTATTAAACTTAGCTAATCTAAAATTATAATATATATACTAAGCTCTAGCTACTTATAAGTACTACTAGTATATAGTATAAAATAAAAATAAAGTTTTTTAATACCCTATAGATTTTAGTATAAAAGAGATTAATTTATTTTAGGTAGTAACTATTAATATACGTAGTATAAGTCCTATATTAAAAATAATTAATAGTAAAAGACTACTAGTTATTTACTTAATATTATAAATAATTTATAATATTTTATGTTATAGTATAATTATAGTATTGTTTTAAAAGCTATAATAGGGTATAACCCTATAGTATATATTACTAATATAAATATATAATAGTTAGTTAATTTTATAGTAAGTCTATAATAAGTAATACTAAACTAATAGACTATTACTAGCTATTAAATTAGTCTAAAAACGCTATTAGCGCTAAAATTAATAAAAGTTTTAATATAGAGTAGACTAATTTATTTTAAGTAGTAGTTATTAATAAATATAGTATAAGTCTTATATTAAATAAAATTACTAGTAAAAGACTATTTGTAATTTATCTAATTTTATAAATATTTAATAATATTTTATTTTATATTATAACTGTAGTTTATTTCTAAACACTTTAATATATATATATAATAGTAAGCTAGTTTTATTTCTTTACGTTTATCCGTGGGAGCTGTATCGACTTAGTATACGCTACGTCCTCACTTAATATAGAAGTAGGTAAAAAATTAAAGGCGCTATAACTAGGTCCTATTAAACATAGGATAAACTAGTTTTATAATAATTTCTATAGTCGGTAATACTAAATTAATAAAATATTACTAATTAATAAATTAGTCTAAAGATGCTAGTATTGCTAAAATTAATAAAAGTTTATTTTAAAGCCTATAGTAGTTAAACACTATAGCGAATATTAGTAATAAAAGTATATAATAATTAGTTAGTCTTTTAGTAACTTTATTATACTAAAATAAAATAAATAATACTAAACTAATATACTATTACTAACTACTAAAGTACTTAAAAGACGCTATTAAAATTATAATTAATAAAAAATTTTATAATCTCTATATAGAAGATAAGTATTATTTTTTTAACTTTAACCTTTTTTATATATTTAGAGAGTACAATTTAGTATATTATAAAATATAGTATAATATATTATTTATAAAAATTTAATAGACTACTTTTTATAAAATAAAATATATAGCCTATATAGACTAAGTAACGTATACTAATAAAAGGTCTTATTACTTAAAATTACTATTATAGGGGAATAAAATTAAAAAAGATAAATTAAAAAAGATTAGTTTTTTAAAATTATATAATTCTATTTATATTTAATATATTAAATTAAAAATAATATTATATTATAAGAAAGGTAATAACAAAAGTGTATAATTAAGTATAATTAGGCTTAGTATATTTACAGCCGTAGTTATATAGTCTTAAACTTAAAAATTTTTTTAGTCTTAAGTTTACTTATATATAACTCTTTAACTAGCATATAAAATTAGTTATAAAATATATATATATTTTTAATAACTATATATAATATATATAAATATTTATAATTATTGCGTACACGGTTTAGTACCCAACAGAGTTCCCTCACTGCGTTCGTACCCCTGGATCGTCGTCTAGGCGTACTTATTACTTTTCGATAAATATTTATAACATAGACTAATTATACTTCACTAGAATTAGTCTCTATTTTATTAAAATTAAATAATAGCAATATACTAAAGGTACTTATATATATATTATTTAATTAATATTTTATTAAACTATATATAAAAATTTAAATACTTTAGAGGTGATTTAAGTATAATAATATATTATTATTATTAGATAATATATACTTAAAATTAGTCTAACCAATTTAGAAAATAGTAAAATATTAAAAGTTATAGACTTTATATAACTTAAAATAATAAAAAAATTTATTCTATTATTATTACTATTTAAAATGTTATAAAACTTTAGGTTAATAAAAACTTAAAAATATTTAGATTATTACTTATTTAATATAATTATAATTTATAAAATTTTACTATTTTTAAGTCTCTTATATAGTTCTTCTTATTTTTAGTATTTTAAACTTCTAAAATAAATTAAGTATTACCTTTTTAAAAAAACGTCTAGATTCTCTTTACTAAGTATTAAAGTTTTAAGGTTAAAATACTAAATATTTAGATAAGTAATTTTGCCTGTAATTTTGGGTGTATATAATATATAGAGATTAGTAATATATATATATTATATAGCTGATTTTATATACTATATATTTGTATACTAATCGAACAAATAGTGTGGCTGTGGTGGCTGTGTAGGCGACCAAAAGGGGTTTCAAAAAAGGAGGAGTATGTGCATGCCTTCATACTCAATGTGTCGAAAAATTCAGGTAAGGCTAGGTCGAAAAATATATACTAATTATAAAGTTATATAGAGGTAAACATAAGACTAAAAAAATACTTAAGGTTAAAACTATATAACTAAGGCTATAAATGGGCTAAGCCCAATTACGCTTAGTTATATAATTCTTTTTAATCTTTTTCTCAATATAATTTAATTTTTCGTTTAGTATATTTAATATTAATAGAATTATATAATTTTAAAAAGCTAATGTTTTTTTATTTGTATTTTTTAATATTACCCCCCTGTAGCTACTAGTAATATTTACTAATATAGTTTTTAAAGCTATTAATAATAGTTTTAAAATTATTAATAACGTTTCTAAAATTACTAAATTAAAATCTATAGTTATTATAGTAAAAATTATAGAATTATTAATAAAAAATTAAATAATCTTTAAACTTAATTTAACTTAATACTCTTTATCTTCTTTTATAAATTTTAAAAACGCTATTTAATATATTATAGTAAAAGAGGTAAAGTATAGCTTTAAGATACTAGTCTAAAAAAGGTATAAGCTAAAAAAAGTTATTTCCCTAAATATAGTTAAAAATAAGCGTATATAAGGACTATAAAAAAGGTTTTTATTTTAGTTAGTACAGCCACGGCGTATAGCTTAGCGTATAGTTTAGTAATACTAAATTTAATATATATTAAAATAGTATATAGTAACCTACCTAAAAAATATTTAAATAATTATTTTTTTATATAAAAGAAAGTGGAGCTCCGTATAACGCTATTAAAATAGTTTATATAGCTAAATCTAGCGGAAAGTTATTAGAGACTAATATATATAGTATTATATATAAACCTATAATAAATATTTAAAATAGACTTACCTTTATAAATGGTTTATACTTTAGTCTATATAGTATATAGTATAATTAAAAATTAGTTAATAATATTAATTTTTAATATACTTATATAAAATATAAAAATAGATTTTCCTAAAACTATACTTTTAATAAAATAATAATAACCATATATAGTAAATATTATTATAAGTATTATTTATAGTGTAGGCTTTCTAAATTATAGTATAATTAAAATCTAGTAAAAGATATTAATTTTTAGCTAACTTATACTATAATAATTAATTATTACTAAATATAACTATAGTAGCTATATAAAGTAAATTATCTTTTAATTTTTAACTACTTTATAGACTATAGAAACTACGTTAATATTTAAAACTAGTTTAAAAGAACTAGATTTAATTAACTTTTATTATACTATAAAATAGTATATACTAAAAATTGTTACGAAATAAACCTATAATAATTAGATATAATAGAATATTTTCTAATTTTAGGGAATATTTTTTTAAATAGTTTATATTACAAGTTGTATAGGCCATATTAAAATAAAAAGATAATAAAAAATTATAAAATATATCAAATTTATTAAGAGTATAATTTAAGGTATACTAAATTTATATTTATAAAATTACTACCTTAATATAAACTAGCTATTTTTAAATAAATATCTATACCCCTTTAGAGTAGTCTCTATTATTCTATATATTATTAAATATATTCTTTTTTAGCTAGTACTATACTTAAATTATAAAAGTTTAATTAATTAAGTAGTCTTTATAGTACTAATGTAAATAGTAAAAAACTATATAGTTTTACCTAAATAGGTAAAACTTTTACTAAGCTTATTATTTTATATTATACTTAGAGTAAGGTTAGTATTAATATAAGTTTTAGTTTATTTATAGTCTAAACTCTTTTTAATATAATATTACTTAGACTATTTTATTTTAGTATTTACCTATATAGTAGCTAAAAATATTTTATTTTATAACTTCTTTAGGTGGCTACGCTTTACAGTAAGTTAATTAAATATAAATATTAATAAGAACGCTATACTTACTAAAATATCTAATATTTGCGTAATAGTATACTACTTAGTAGTAATAGACTTTTTACTTAAATTAATTATTTATTTAGCACGTAACGTATGTAAAATAGTAAAAGTAATAGTTTTTAAATATTTTTTATTATATATTTATTTTAGTAGCGTTTTAAAAACTTTATTAAATTTAATCTATAACTATTTATTAATAACTTTTAGTTAAATTCTCTACTACTTAAGTTATATTTTACTAACTTTAGTATAGCACTTTATTTTAATTAAACTATACTTATAGGGAATACTCTACTTACTAGTAAAAATATAAATATTATTAGTTAGACACTCTATCTTAGTCTTTTTAGCTAGTATAAGTTACTTTTATAGCTATTTTAGATTTTATATAAAATAACTCTATATTACTTATATAAAGCAGTTATTTATAGTATAGTATTAAAATAATTTTTTTAATAATACTTATTAATAAACGCCTAACTACTAATTAATAATAAAAGTATATATTTTATATAATATTATAGATATAGCCTATAGTAATAGTATAGAAATAGTATTTTAGGATTTTATAATAAGTTTTAAAATTAGAAATAACTATTTTACTAAAGTTTTAATATTTAGTATAAATATATTTAGTCTACTCTATATACTAAAGTAGTATATATATAGTTAAATATTTAATTAACTATAGACATTTACTATATTTAACATATAAAATAGTCTAATAAATATTAAAGTTTTTTTATATTTTTGCGCATATATACCTATATTAGTTATTTAAAAAAGTTTTTAGATATTAGTAATAGTTATTTTTTTTATAATTAATATAATTTATATAAATATTAAAGTTATATTTTATAAAACTTAGTATACCGAACTTTAGTACGCTAAGCAACTAAGCTATATATTAAGCCATATACCGTAGCTATAAGTTTACTAACTAAAATAATATTATTTTTTATAATTCTTATATATATTTATTTTTAACTGTATCTAGAGAAATAATTTTTTTTTAGCTTATACCTTTTTTAGACTAGTGTCTTAACACTATACTTTACCTCTTTATCTATAATACTTTATAATTATGTTTAATATATTTTAGCTAAAGAACTAATAGTAAAAGTACTACTAAGTATATAACTAAATACTAATTAAAATATTTTTTAGTGCTAGTTTATAATTTATAAAATATACTTTTAGTAAATTAATATTTAGGAACTAAAAATATTTTACTAAAAAAATTATTTTTTAATTATAAGTTTACTTTATTATACTTACTATAAAGTAATAGATAATAGTAAAATTTATAGCTAACTATATAATACTAGTAATATAAAGTAAATATATTCTAAAATAATTACTTTTATAGATAGAATTAAAAGCTAGTACCTAGGTATAGTATATAGTAATCTTAATTATATTAAAATAAGTTAGAAATAATACATTAAGTAGATTTTAATTATTAAACTTATAATAATAAAACTATTTTTTTAATGCTACGCTAAAGTTATTCTTACTAGTTTATTAAAATACTAGAATTTAAAATTATTCTAAATAATAGAAATAAGTATTTATGTATATAAACTGTCTAAAACGCTTTTTTTTAATATTATATACTAAATTTGTATTATTATTAAATATAACTTATATTTATTAGATAATTATAGTACTTATTATAATAAAAAAATAATATTAGTTAATAGTAACCTATACTATTACTTTTACTACTATAGTAAAATCTTAAACCTATAATAGTTTTTACTAATTAAGAACTAATTTGTAAGTATAGATTTTATGATATTTTAAGTATTTAAGCCTTTATTTTATACTAGGGATACTACTTTCTAAAAAGTAGTTATAAAGGACTACTTTAATAATATAACTAGTTATTTAAATATTTTTTATATAGGTTATTTAAGCTTAAAAATAGTTTATACTTTATTTATAGTATATTATCTCGCCTATATATATAGTAGGAATAGCTATATATAAAAATTATTTTTAAACTTAGTATTTTAAATAGAGAAGATAACTTTTTTTAGCCTAAAATATTTATAGAGGTCTTTTAAGGCTTTTTATATAATAAATATAAATAAAGTTATAAACTACTTATATTTATTAATAAAAAGCTAGTTTATACTTATTTTAGTAATCTAGCTTTAGTAACTATTATTATAAAAACGAATTAAGGCTTTTAATAACTTATTTTTTTAGTATTATTTTTAAGAAACTTCTTAGACAACTTAGTATTAATAATTAGGCTTATGAATTTATTCTCTAGCTCTTTAAAAATTTAACTAATAGATAGGTATTAGTTAATAGTAAATTATATAGGGTATCTAAAATATTTAAAAAAAAGTAAGGCTAAAAGTAACTATAAACTTAAGTAGAGTAGAGTAAAATATAACTATAAAATTCCAATTAGAGTTATTTAGTATAGCTAGCTTTAATAAAACTTAATTATAATGTAGTAGAAGTCTATATTTAATAAATAAAAAAATAAAGATATTAGTATAAAAGGTTATAATAGGTAGAGTAGTAGGTATAGTAAAACTATAGTATACTATATTAGTATTTATTACTCTAGTAGTAATTTATATGTATATTTTACTTTACCGCCTCTTTAACTATTTTTAAAATTTAGTTACTTTTACTTTTAGTATTTAAATTTACTATATATTACTATTAACTTTAAGTTTATACTTATATAATATAAGGACGTAGTATAGTTAAAATAAATATATTATTAATATTAGAAGTAGACGTTATAGGTATAATAGCGTTTCTTAAATATTTAATAGTACTAAAATTATTAGTAAACTACTTATATTAAAGTAATTTTAGACCGTAGATAAGGAGTAATAAGTAAAAATTAGACTTATAATAATATTTTATATTTTAAATAATTAGGCTTCTACTTATAATTTACTTTTTATTAGTTAATAACTAGGATTATAATCTATGAATTACTTTTTTAACTTTACTTTTATTAAATAAAATAGAGATTATATTTATTTTTATTATTGTTCGCTTTATCTATATATATATGTAGTATAGTATTTAATAATAATAAATATTTTTATTTATAATTATATTTTCTTTTTTATTTATAATAATAATATATTACTAAGTATACGTATTTATATATCTAGTCTACGCACTAAAAACTATATATATAGGCTTTCTACAACTTTTAAATTAATAACTTTTAGTCTCTCTATATATTTTATTTATTATCTATTATTTTACAGATTTTAAGTTTTAAGTCTAAAATATTTTTACATTTACCTTCACTACTACCTTTATTATATCTTTTATACTAAAAAGTATATACTATATCTATAAAATATTTATTTTACTTATTAATTTTACTATAAATTATATATTATATTTTTTTTACTGTTTTTACTTTTGCCGTATTTTTATATACTTTAATTAATAATTTATTACGATTACTAATACTACTAAACTAATATTTAATACTTTAAATATTTTTTTAATTAATAGGACTATTTCTGTAGAGTTATATTTATAGTTAAATATAGCTGTAACCTTAGAATTTACTTTTTTTTATTAGTTACTTTTAAATAAATAAGGTATTTATACTAGTAAGCGTTTATTAAAGTTATATCTTTATTACTTATAAAATAAAAGAATAGCGTAAGAAACGTTTAACTAATTATATTAAAAGTTTTAGGCGCTTTAAAATTAATTACTAACCGTATTTTATCGTTATTAGTATTAATAAGAGGAGAAGTAGTATTAAGACTTTTAAAAATTATATTTTAAAAAATAATATTTTAATAAGGATATATTTTTTATTTAATAAATATTTAGCTATATTAACTATAAAATAGAGAAGATATATATAGAGTACTACCTATATATTTTTTTATTAAATATAATAGCCTATACTAGAGTTTATTAATTTTATATTTTTTTAAGGAGGGGCGCGCTAAGTATACTAATATATTAGTAACTAGTATAGTACTAAACCTTTTTTAATTTAACTTTACCTAACGTTGTTAATATATTAAGTATAAAAATATATATATACTTTTTCTTTTTTTAAATTTTTTTTTAATTGCTTTTATAGCTACTATAGTTATAAGTCTTTATTTAATTAGTATATAAATATAAATATATTACTCTTTATTATAGTAGTATAGGCCCCTTAATAAAATAATAGCTAAAATTATAAATACTTAATATATACTAAATAATTATTATATAAAGAGAGGTAAAGTGTAGCGTCAAGACACTAGTCTAAAAAAGGTATAGGTAAAAAAAATTATTTCCCCAGATATAGTTAAAAAATAAACGTATATAAGAATTATAAAATTTTTCGACACATTAAGTATAAAGGTATATATATACTCCTCCTTTTTTAAAAACCCTTTTAGTCGCCCCGAGCTACCACAGCCACACTATTTGTTCGATTAGTATATAAATATATAATATATATATATATATATAAATATATATAAGAATTGTAAAAAAAGTGTTTATTTTAGTTAGTATAGAATTTAAACTTACAGCTACGGCGTATAGCTTAGTATATAACTTAGCGTGCTATACTAAATAGTTATAAACTAATATTTTATATATTAATATAGCTTATATTTTAAAAACCCGTCTACTACTTTTATTACGCTAGTAAATAGGTTAGAGTTAGATTGGGGTTGGGTGAGATCCGCACGGGCCAGAATACTAAAACTTTTTTAAAAACTTTTTAAAAACTTTTTAATTATTATAGCTATAATAATACAATTTTAATATATGGCGCAAATAGGGATATAATATATATAAATAAAATAAAAATAATAGTTTTATATACTATATATTATATAATTTAAATTTTTAATAAATTCTTCTCTTACATCTTAGATTGTATAGAATCTAATATATAAAACTATTATTTTTATTAAATATATATATATTATAACACTATTTATACCTTATACTAAATTTATATTATGATAGCTATAATAATTAAATAGTTATTAAAGATTTATTAAAAAAGTTTTAATATTCTTTGTTAAGTAATATTTAGACTTTACTTAATTAGGTAACCTAACTCTAATCTAACCCTAACCTATTTACAAGCGTAACTTTTATTACTTAGTTTAGAGTAGATAAGTTTTTTAATAAATTTTAGATATTACTATACTTACGCTTTACTAATATTACTAAATATATTTAAAATTAGTATATTTAGTAGAGTATTCCGTTTTATATAGTTAGTTAGTATATATAATACTTATATTAAAAAGAAACTTATAAATAGTAGTATTAGGCGCCCCTATTATTTTATAAAATAGTAAGTAATATAGTAGAAATATATTTATAAAATAAAATGTTATAAAAAATATAAACTCTAATACTAGGTACTAAATATATATACTACTAACTTTTACTACTCTTTTCTCTAATTAGCGATAATTATAACTAAATAAATTTATTTTACGGGCTATTATTAACTATACTTATACTTAGATTTTATAAAGGCGTAGCCTAACTTATAAGTAATAAATAGTACTTATTACTATATAAATGTTATAAATACTAGTAAATTATATAATAATAAATACTCTAGAGCGCTACTATTATAGTATTAATATAAAAAGATTCTTATTACGCCTATTAAAGTAGTTAAAATTAGTTAATCTATTTATTATATAATAGTTTTTTACTATATCTATTTAATAGTTATAGTAAATTACTCCTTTTAATAATTAATTAATTAAAATTAACGTTACTAATAGCTTTTCGGTGTAATAATTAGATTATTATAAAATATAAAAAAAATATTTAAAATAAAAATTTACGAATTTAATTTTACTTATATATATTTAAATAATACTATTTATTATATTATAAGATATAATATATAGAGCGCTTAAAAAATATTTACTAATTATTTTTTTATATATAAAATCGTAGAGCCCTATATAGGGGGGACGGCTCTTATTAATAAAAAATAGCTTTTACTAATAGAGAAGCGGCTTTTACTAATAAATAAATGGCTTCGGTTTAATAGGCTAGTATATACTAAATTTAGATACTAAAAATAAATATAATATAATTTATAAACTAAAAGACTAAGCGCTACTATATATATTAGAGTATTTTTTTTTTTTACTTTTAGTCTTTTTTTTTACTACTTCTAGCTACCTTTCCCTTTACTTAAAGGAATAATAAAGAGTAGTTAACTACTTTTTATTAAAAATTACCTATTACTTTTAAGTAAATAGTAGACTATTTTACTCTTTTAATAACTAATTAATAGTTTAATTATTTTTTAAAAAAATTTTTAGTTTAGTAAGTAACTAAATAGGTTATTAAATTCTAAAAGGAGATTATCGAATATTCTTTACTTAATAACTTAATAATTGTTTTAATTTTTTTTAAATTTTTAAAATTTATATATACATTATAACTTATTTTATAAATTTAAAAATTTATTATATATTATTTAAGTTTATTAGCTTAGATACACAGCTTTAAAATTAATAATTTTTTTATATTTAATTTAAAAAATATTATATTTATTATTAAAAAATAAAATATTATAATTAAAAAAGTTTTATTCTTAAATTTATCTAAGATCTATTAATATTATTTTAAATTTTTTTTAAAATACTATACATTAGCTAAGTTATTAATATTTAAAAATTTAATTTTAAACTTCTATTACTAAATAAAAAAATAATACTAAAGAATTTTCGCCAATTTATTCTTAGTATTTATTAACCTATTTAGTTATTCGGTAACCTCTATTAAAAATTAAGTCTAAATAGGTAACTATTTAAAATATAAAATATTAAACTAGTAACTAATAGTATAAAACCTAATTTAGTTTAAAACTTTTAAAATATATTATAAACTCGCTTAGTTATATTACGTATTTTATTTTTATATTTTTAATTATTTCTATATTTATATACTATATAACTAAAACTTTTTTAATATATAATTATATAATATATAGGTCTAGTCTTCTAAAAATATAACAGACTTTTAAAATTTATTTTTAAATTATTATTTAATTTTAAATTTTTAGATTTTCTTAACGTGTATTAGCCTAATTACGAAGTAATAAAATAAATAAAAATTTTATAATTAATAAAATAATAGTATATTAATATTATATATAAAAATTTTATTAGTATTTTATTTTATTGTAGCGTAAAAACTAGGTTATATTTTTAATAATTTATAAGTTAATTTATTTTTACTTACTAATAATAATAGTTATAAAAATAATTAAAATAGTAATTTAATAATAAATATAAAATTTTATAAGTCTGTATTTTTTTTTAATTAATTATAGTTTTAGTTTAGTATTTTTTATACTATATCTAATTAGGCAGAATAGATTACTAAATAGTTAAATAAATTAGTAAATACTAAAAATAGATTACTAAATAACCTTTACTAAAGTAGTATAATTAAATTCTTTTTAAATTTAAATTATAAAAAATATTATTATCTAAAAGTTTAATATTTTAAATTTTTAATATTATTACTAGTTTAAATAAAAATAATATATAATATACACTTAATTTAAATTAATTCTAAATCGATTCTAAATTAACTTAAATTTCTTGGGATTTCTTGGCATGCCAGGCTTGGCACGACCTTGGTTAGGTAGCCTGCTTCCTGGCAGAACAGCAAGTATGACATCCTTGCCATCCATGCTGACATGCATTTGGCATCTGAACCTGGCCCGCGGTGCAGCCAATTCGTATTCCATCTTGCGAAGTGGACCCCCACGAAGGTGGGAGCCCCTGGGAGGTCGTGCGGTGGCTCCAGCACCCTGATATCTTCGATCTTTGTACTTCCACAGGGCTCGTGTCCCTGCAGCCGCTGTGCTCGCGCCCTAGATCCTGGATCGTAAGATGTCGTAAGTTTTGTGGAAGGTGTGGCGGCGGAGGCTGAAGAATTTTTCGGTTATGTAGCGCCCGTCCAAAGCCAGTAGCGTCCGTCCGATAAAGCATTGCGGATCACGAAATCCATTTACCGGTTAGCCCCCGAGATCCGCATGTCAACCCTGCTAGCGCGTCACTAGCGCGGGGCTAGCCCAACGGAACAGGTTAGATGAGGCACATCATCACGGACTCCCGATTGAATCTTCAGCCTTAGAACCTACGTCGACTCTATTCGACCGGTCAACACCACGGCCCCATACATTTTGGCGTTGCGCTCGAATCCCAAAACGGTCGCGACTCGTTTCACGAGTGACAAGGCACAGTCCTTGTCACGAATCCCGCGAGAACACCGTATTACAGCTCAGCAAACTCTGCCTTCGCCGCACGCCCAGGCAATCCCATCACAACCCTACAAGCAGTGTCGACAGCAGATGGGCCTACGATAAACGCGTGCTAGATGGGGCTATTCTTGGGCGTCCCTGAACGCTGAGTGGCCCACATCCTGGCGTCATCACACTGACTAGTATGATATCACAGAACGAGGCAACCGCATCTTTTCATGACAACACATGGAAAAGCAATGCCGCGTTGCCTATTCTTGATTGGACCTGCGTCTGTGTACCTGCATCATACTGGGCCAAGGTTACACGGCTACCGCAGGTGGCACGGTGGCTGATAACATCAATCACCACCATCACAAGAAATGGCCCCCTCGGCGTCACTCTTTGGGAAGGATGAGCCACCGAAGGTATTATCCCTTGGTGAGGCTTCCATGCACCTCGCAAAAGGAGTGCTGTTACCAGTGAATGGGTTTACGGGGGAGAAGATCATGGCTCGCGTTCTCGCCTCGAGAACGAGATGTGCTCATCAATTGCCGATCCTACACAGCGCTGGACCCTCTGGTGCCGCCAGCATACCGGTACTCCTCCACGAGGGCGACATGGCCTCTGACCAATACCTGCCTGGCACGTTAGACGAATTTTGATCAATTCGTCTGGCAGACATCCATGATCCAGGCCTCTTCAGCCTCGTCCCAACACGCTAACAGTGAGCAATATCAGTGCCTCAGCGCTATCTGCACCCGAATTGGGACTGCTCAGACGAGATAGCACCGTATGTCTATTATCAGACCTCCAGCTGAGATGACCGATAGCCCCGTAAATGTCACGTACCATGCATGGTGGAAATGAATGATTCCATCGGGCCCCAGCGCAGAGGGGCAGTGGCTCACTGTCTTCCCAGCACAGTTCCATCTTTCCTCTTGACTTCCTACCCATACACTCCTCCACGTTCGTTTGTTGGCTTTTTGGAAGTTTCGCCCTTGTTGGGTGATCGTCAGTCGTTCCCCGACCTTTCCTTTGGACAGCTTAATGTTTCCTTTCATCGGAGGACTTCCGATCACCGTCGACATGATGTCATATCTCTGTCTAATCTTTTCATTAATTGTTGCGACTTCTGCCTCTCCGTACGACCCCAGAGAACTAAAGTATAATCTTAATCAGAACGAATCGGCCACTCATCCCTTGGACTATTGGGGCTCCTGGGAGAACCATACATTCAATCCTTCGCCAGAGAACTGGCGATTCCCGTTCTACACGTTCTTCCTCGATAGGTAACATCACCGTTTCACAAAAAACAAAATACGTGGTACTGACAGGCAACGGTGTAGATTCACCAATGGTGATCCGACCAACGACAATGCGAACGGTACCGCCTTTGAGCAAGACCTTTTCAGCAACCAGTTCCGACATGGCGGAGACGTCGCTGGTCTCCGAGACTCCCTTGACTACCTCCAAGGTCTGGGTATCAAAGGCCTGTACATCGCCGGCTCCGCTTTCATCAATCAGCCATGGACCGCGGATTCCTTCTCGCCACTCGATCTCACCGTCCTCGACCACCACTACGGCACCATCGAAGAATGGAGGGATGTCATACAGGAGATCCACAGTCGTGGGATGTATGTGATATTGGACAATACATTCGCGACGATGGGTGATCTCATTGGCTTCGACGGATATCTGAATGACACCGCGCCTTTCACGCTTCAGGAACACAAGACAGTCTGGAAGGGCGAACGACGCTACCTCGACTTCGACATCGGCAACGAATACAATCAGACATGCGAGTATCCGAGGTTCTGGAACGAGACAGGGTTTCGCATCGATGCGATGTACACGGATCAAATGAAAGGCTGCTACAACTCCGACTTTGATCAGTACGGTGACACTGAGGCTTTCGGTGTCTATCCGGATTTCCAACGTCAAATCACCAAGTAAGCCGTTCTTCTTTTGCTACTCTGTGAGAGTTCCTCGCTAACATGTTCAGGTTCGCTTCCGTCCAGGACAGGTTGCGCGAGTGGATTCCGTCAGTCCGCGAGCGCATCCAACATTTCTCATGCATCGCGATCAACATGCTCGATATCGATGGCTTCCGCTTTGATAAGGCCACCCAGGTTACCGTCGATGCGCAAGGAGAGTTTGGCAAGCATATCCGCGAGTGCGCACGCACCCTAGGCAAGGAGAACTTCTTCATGCCAGGTGAGATCACCGGTGGCAACTCCTTCGCTTCAATCTACCTTGGCCGAGGGCGGCAGCCCGACATGCTTCCGCCGAATTTGACAGAAGCCGTCGCTCTTACGAACCGATCCGACGACAAGTACTTCATTCGTGAAGAGGGCAAAGGCGCGCTCGACGCCGCTGCCTTTCACTATACGATCTATCGATCGCTGACTCGCTTTCTTGGAATGGACGGTAATCTCAAGGCCGGTTACGATGCGCCGCTGAACTGGGTTGACGCCTGGAATACGATGCTCATGACGAACGACTTGGTGAATGCGAATACCGGAGTATTCGATCCTCGACACATGTACGGCGTTACCAACCAGGATGTGTTCCGATGGCCTGCGATTACGAACGGGACTCAGAGGATGCTCTTGGGTCTTTTCATCACCACGATCCATCTTCCTGGCATCCCAAAGTTGACTTGGGGAGAAGAACAGTGAGTGGAGCACGCCTTTCATCTTATGATAGTGACTGATCATCGCCACAGAGCCTTCTACGTGCTTGACAGCACTGCTGATAACTACATCTACGGCCGTCAGGCTATGACAAGCTCCATCGCGTGGCAGACGCATGGCTGCTATGCTCTTGGGTCTAGCCAGTACTATCAAATGCCCTTGGATGCGGCGCGACGCGGTTGCGAGGACGAGGGCGTCAGTCTCGACCATCGCGATCCCTCCCACCCTGTGCACAACATCATCAAGCACATGTATCACCTCCGGGAGAACTACCCGGTTATCAATGATGGATGGTTCCTCCAGCAATTGTCAAACCAGACCTATGAGGTTCAGTACCCTGGTAGCTCAGGTGTCGAGACCGAGACTGGTCTCTGGAGTGTTGCCAGGCGAATGTTCCCTGACGCTCAGAACCTGACAGGGCCTCCCATGGTTTGGTTGGTCTACAACAACCAGAACGCATCTTCCACATTCGAGTTCAACTGTTCAGATCCCAAGGAAGCCCTTGTCTCCGCCTTCGACGAGGGAGATGTGGTCAAGAACCTATTCTATCCGTACGACGAGATCACACTCGGACCCGCATTCGAAACACCTGGGTTCAACGGATCTACACGGAAGGTTGGATGTGTCAACACCCTGAATATGACGTCCTATGACTTCCGAGCATATGTCCTAAAGGACGACTTCGTCGAGCCTCGTCCGATGATCACTCAATTCGTACCGGGGCACGACGCGCGACTGGTATCCAAGGTTGCTGCAGGCCTTCAAGAGGACATCGACATCGAACTCCACTTCACTACTGAGATGAACTGCAACAACACCGCATCCGTTCTCGAGATTGCTTCAAGCACGGAAGACCTACGTATCGCCCAACTTGACCTCGATACCATTCAGTGTATCAAGCTGGACACTCCAGACAATAAGCACCCCGAGTTCGTCGGCGCAATGCCTACTGCCTGGGTCTTCAAAGCTAAGCTCACGAACGTCTCCAATGGTATCCACACCTTGACCGTACGCAATGCGACCACCCCTGATGGGGCGACCACGGGTTCTGCCGATACCTTCATGTTTCGCGTGGGACAGTCAGACAACCCTATGGTCTTCCCTAGGACAGCCAACTACACTCGCGCTTTGATCCACAAGGACAACGACAAGATGTGGATTTCGCACAAGGCCGCTGGAGCGAACAAATGGCGATACTCGCTCAACTGGGGCTCTTCATGGAGTGATTGGGCAGACTACCATGGTGGTAACGACAGTCTGCAGACGCAGGCGTGGTCCGGCACTAAGAAGCAACGTTGGACAGACGAGCACATCATCGCGCAGTACTGGGGAAAGATGGCCGGTAGCAGTGCAGTCGTTCAGCAGGCCGACCTCGAGAGACAAGATGATCCGCCCCGCCGGTTCCCACACCTCTTCGCCCATGGCCCCTTCAATCAGTATGGCTTCGACGCCGGCCTCAAAAGTGAAATGAGCATGGGCAAGGACGGGCGATGGAGGTTCCACTTCATGAGTGAGTGGCCAGACATGTTTCAGCTCAATGTGTGGGGCATGAACCCAGACGGACAGCCGGACACGACCGGTGTCTACGGGGATATTGACAACGATGGCATTCTCGATCGCTTACCTCCTAGCTCGTTGTCGAAGCTTGCGATCAACATCACGTCGGTACCACCTTCGCCCTATCTTGCATACGAGCTCCAGCTGGATGATGGCCTGCTGCAATACAAGGTCATCCCTGTCGGAAACCGGTCGGTTCAGCTTGCGCTCTACATCCTGTTTGCTCTTGTTCCGCTGCTCTCCGGTATCCTTGGCGTTTGGCTCTACATGCGCTCCTTCTACGATGTCAAGTTCAACGAAAGTGGTGTCGCGATGAAGGTGCCCTTCCTCTCACTACTCTTCTCTCGCCACCGGAAGCTCGACGATGGAGATGAGCCCATCACCGATCTCAGCCCAGCGCTTGCGACAGAGATGAGCGAGAAGCGAAGGTGTGTGCTCATCGCCACCATGGAGTACGACATCGAAGACTGGGCCATCAAGATTAAGATCGGTGGTCTCGGAGTGATGGCCCAGCTCATGGGCAAGAATCTCGAGCATCAGGATCTGATATGGGTTGTCCCTTGCGTTGGCGGCATCGATTATCCGACCGATCAGCCTGGCGAGTCGATGTTCGTCAAGGTCTTAGACAACACCTATGAGGTGCGGGTGCAGTACCACGTTCTGCGCAACATCACCTACGTACTCTTGGATGCGCCGGTGTTCCGCAAGCAAACGAAGGCTGAGCCGTACCCGCCGCGCATGGACGATATGGATAGCGCTATCTACTACTCTGCGTGGAACCAGTGTATCGCGCAAGCTCTGCAACGCTTCCCCGTCGATCTCTGTGAGTAACCCCCAGTGGATATACCCTTCCCCAATCTACGTCTAAGACAGTGTATGATACTAATCTTCGAACAGATCATATTAATGATTATCATGGCGCCGCTGCACCGTTGTACCTCCTGCCGAAGACCATCCCGTGCTGCCTGTCCCTACACAACGCCGAGTTCCAGGGTCTGTGGCCCATGCGCACCCTTCCCGAACGCACAGAGGTCTGCAACGTGTTCAACCTTCCGGAAAAGGTCGTCGAGGAATACGTCCAGTTCGGCTCCGTATTCAACCTCCTTCATGCGGGCGCCAGCTATCTTCGCGTACACCAGAAGGGCATCGGTGCAGTGGGAGTTTCTACCAAATACGGAAAGCGCTCCTGGGCGCGCTACCCAATCTTCTGGGGCCTCAACAAGATCGGACCCCTACCTAACCCCGATCCTACCGATACCGACGTATGGGATGGCAAGGCGGTTCGCGATGAGGACGTCGTCATCGACGAGGAGTTCGAGGCTGCTCGGCCCGAGCTCAAGCGACAAGCGCAAGAGTGGGCAGGCCTGGAGCAGAGGGCTGATGCTGAGCTCTTCGTCTTCGTCGGACGTTGGTCTACCCAGAAGGGAGTCGACCTGATTGCCGATATCTTCCCATCTATCTTGGAAGAGAACGACAAAGTCCAGCTCATCTGTATTGGCCCCGTCATCGACCTCTACGGGAAGTTCGCCGCTCTTAAGCTCAGCAAGATCATGACTCAGTACCCTGGCAGAGTCTACTCCAAGCCCGAGTTCACGGCATTGCCTCCGTACATCTTTAGCGGTGCTGAGTTTGCGCTTATTCCTTCTCGCGATGAGCCCTTTGGGCTTGTGGCTGTCGAATTCGGACGCAAGGGAGCGCTTGGCGTGGGTGCGAGAGTAGGTGGTCTTGGGCAGATGCCCGGCTGGTGGTACACTGTTGAATCCACCACCACGACTCATTTGCTCAAGCAGTTCCGTGGTGCGATTGAGTCAGCGCTTGCCTCCAAGCAAGAGCTTCGTCGCGTCATGCGTGCGCGATCAGCCAAGCAGCGCTTCCCAGTGCAGCAATGGAAGGAAGATCTCGGCAAACTGCAAAGCGAATCGATCAAGAACCATTCTGCGGAGGGCCGCAAGCGACTTTGGCATCGTCGCGGTGTCGCATCCAAGCGAAACTCCGATATGAGCATCACAACGGAAGCTCCTCCACAGGAGGCTTCACTGGGTCGCACGCAAGGTCCAGGCCATGTCGACGGTACCGAGAACGAGGTACTGGACGTCATCGATGAATATGGCACGCCTGGGGAGACATCACGCCCGCTCAGCAGCTACAGTACGCAGACCATTGGCCTCGCTCTTCCACTACCGCCTGTGCCACGACTGCCATACGACTCTGCCCCATCCTCCGGCGCTCAGACCCCCGCTGCAGGGCACAGCCGTGCCGTGTCGATGGCCACTCTGGCTCCACCCTCTCCATTCTATCTGGGCGGAGATCGCTCAAGCCGTGCTTCGCTACTCAGTGTTGACGATGTCGTTGGCGACAAGACAGACTACAACCTCCAAAAGGTCGACCCATTCTTTACCGACTCGAATGGCGAATTCTACAGCAACTTTGAGAAGAAGCTCGGTGGTCTTACCGGCAAGAACTCTGCCTCGGACATGTGCATTGAGGAGTTCATCGTCAAGAGCGAGAAGAAGTGGTTCGATCGATTCCGCGCCGCTAGGTTGACGTTCACCCCCCACGGATCTAACAGTTCGGCTTCAAGCACCATTGCGCCTTCGCGTCCAGCATCCCGTGCCGGATCCCATAACGGCGAGAAGACGCCTGGCGAGAAGGACGAGTTTCTTCTGGGTGATCACTACAAGCCGCCGCGAGGACTAAAGAAGTACATGCAATACAAGTGGGGCGACTGGCCGTTGTATACGTTTGTGCTGGCGATTGGTCAGATCATCTCCGCCAACTCGTATCAAGTCACTCTTCTCACTGGTGGCATCGGTCAACAAGCGAGCAAGCTATACGTTATCGCGTCCGTCTATCTCGTCACGTCCGCCATATGGTGGCTGCTCTTCCGTCGTCTCAAGTCTGTCTACGTACTATCGGGTGCCTTTGTCATCTACGGTGCAGCCTTCTTCGTCTTGGGCATGTCGCCGCTAGCTCCTACTGCTAGCGGGCGCTTCTGGGTGCAGAACGTCGCGACTGGCTTGTATGCCGCGGCGTCGTCTAGTGGATCGCTCTTCTTTTCTCTCAACTTCGGCGACGAAGGTAAGCCATTACTCCTCCCATCACACATTCTGTTCTCGGCTAACACTCCCAGGTGGTGCTCCCGTCCGCGACTGGGTCTTCCGCGCCTGCATAATCCAAGGAACCCAACAACTCTACGTAACCGCCCTCTGGTACTGGGGCTCCCTCTTGACCTCCACCACCTCCGGCACCTACCAGTCCTATTCCGCGCTTGTCTCGTCCCCCAAGCTCGCTGCCGTCACCGTCCCTATTGCCGTCTTCATGTGGCTCCTAGCCTGCATACTACAATTCGGTCTCCCCGACTTCTACCGCCAAGCCCCTGGCTTAGTCCCCTCCTTCTACTCCTCCCTCTTCCGTCGCAAGATTGTCGTCTGGACATTTATTACCGTTCTCATCCAGAATTTCTTCCTCTCGGCGCCGTATGGTCGGAACTGGCAGTACCTATGGAGTTCGAAAGCGGCGCCTACCTGGGCGATTCTTCTTCTTGTCCTTCTCTTCTTCGTGGTGCTGTGGGCGATCTTCCTGGGCGTGTTCGCGAGTTTGAGCGCGCGCCACTCGTGGATCCTCCCCGTCTTCGCCATCGGCCTAGGTGCCCCGCGTTGGTGCCAAATGCTCTGGTCCACATCCTCCATCGGGCTGTACCTTCCATGGGCCGGCGGTCCCGTGGCATCCGCCCTCCTTGGTCGCACTCTGTGGCTTTGGCTCGGGCTGTTGGATACGGTGCAAGGTGTCGGCTTTGGTATGATTTTCCTTCAAACGCTCACTCGTATACATGTTACGTTCACGCTTCTTGCGGCTCAGGTGCTTGGTTCTATCGCCACCATTGTGGCTCGCGCGTGTGCACCGAACGCAATTGGACCTGGGGACGTGTTTCCTGATTTCTCAGCCGGCGTGCGGCAGGGGTTAGATAAGGCGTGGTTTTGGGTTGCGCTGTCGTTCCAGCTTGTGATTTGTGTGGGGTATTTCAAGTTCTTTAGGAAGGAGCAGTTGAGTAAGCCATAAAGGCTGGGGAATTGTGTGTGGGTGGGTTGTACGTAGTTGATGGTTATTTCCTATGTACATAGACAGAGTACTTCTTAATGTGTTAGCTTCAACGCACATCTTCTTTCCGACTTTGTGACCCATGTTGAGTAATCACGCGTTACCTCTCTCCTGACGCGTCTTGGGATGGGAATTCCAAAAATGCATAAAGGAACGCGTTTTCCCGCTTCAAAAGCCTGCATCACTTGCAGAAAGTCTTCAAGTTCCAGCTATTCACCCAAATCCCGCTCTTCCGCCAATGCATGACCTTTTTCATATTACAGTAGAGAGTAACTAGGTTTTATAGCAGCACCGGCGCTTTCTATAGCTACCGCCTAAGTATCGGGACTGTATTACGACGGTAGATAAGCACATAGTCTATATAGGATGTAAGTCTGGACGTATAGTATTGCTTTCCTTATCTTAACAAGATTCTTATAGTTGTAAACCCTATCAGGAAGTGTATACTTTCTTTAAATACTATTAAGGTGCTAATAGCTATTTACTTCGTTTCTTATACTTTAAAGACCTCGCTGCTAAGCTAGTAATATATTGTAATAGTAAGCACGACCTTAGAAACAGTATCTTCTAGCTACAGCGGAGTAAAATATAGTTATAGTACTTACTCTTTGTCTGAGCTACCTCTATCGGCGCTACGCCGCTCCACACAGCCATATATTAAAGAGACGAGAAGCTAACAGCGCGGCTGTTCGGTACACTGCAGACCGCCGACTATCACGTGAGCCGTGCTCCTCCGCACCAGTCAGCTGTGGCTGCGGCGGACTCTGACTAGGACGCTGTTAAATTACAGCTAGGCCTCTTTCGTACGTCGAGGATGTAGGTCCCCGCTTAGCAGTCTGGCTCGAGGAAGCACAGATGACTGCCGTAACGCAGACACCCCATCAAGCGCAGCACTCTGCTCAGAATATGAACTCCCTGTAGCACTCTATAGGGTGGCGAGCTTTTAGGCAGATGCGCAATGCTTTAAGTAGACCCCGAGGCAGGCCGAGGTAGGGGTGTCATAGGCGTGAGTAGTGAAATGCGGTATTGTGAAGTCGATAAGAAAGTTATGCCAAAAACATCAAGCATGTAAGAAGCCAAAGAGCTTAAGTATCTATTCCGAGAGTATCTAAGCTCTGCAGTCGTTGTTGGTGTTGTTGTGATAGAATGTGTTGTTGGTGTTCCGTCACGGCAGTTGTTCCGTCACGATTGGATGGACGTTAAACATAGAAAGTTTCAAAATGTGACCGATGAGTCGGGAAACAGGAACCAGCAAATGGGCACCAATCGGGCTGAAAGCGGAACCAGAAATGCGCTCCCCGGAGGTAAATGGCTAGGGTCAAGAACAGGGACCGGTAACTACACCTGGTCCTGTTTGGGGTGAATTCGCTAAGCCAGGAGTAACTTACTCGTTTCTAGATTACAGGTATCAACCGTCTTATACGCAAACCTACTACTCTTTTACGCTGCTTCTAGCACCCTCTATATAACCTACGCCCTAAGCCCTTCTCTGGTAGACTAGTATTAGTAACTAAGTAGAATACAGGGTTATAACCTCCTATATAGTAACTTAAAAATATTATAGATTAACCTAATATATAAGCTATAGATTAATCTAGGTTAGTCTATAGCCTATACACTCTCTACTATAACTATAGCCATAACTAGAACTATCTACTATATACCTATAACCGCCTGCTATACTTCTACACCCTCCTTAGCACCCTATACCTAGATTATTATAACTCCTAAAAATTATATTATGTATTTAATTAATAAGAGACAATTACTACTTTAATAATTAAGGAATATTTAAATTATAATACGTAGCCTAAGTAAGTATTTTAAACTTTTATTACTAGACCCTAGCCTCTATAACTACTATATAATAAGTTTATAAATTTTTAATCTTATAGTTATAGTCTCTTATAAAACTATAGATAAAAAGTATTATTTTTCTCTTTTTAAGAGCTTATATAGGTATAAAAGAATTAGAATTAATATTATTATTAGAAAATTTATCTAAAAATTTACTAAGAAATACTATTAAGGTTTATATAGAATTAGTATAAAGATATAGCTTACGTATAGTAATTTTAAAAACTATTTTATTTAATTAAAGTAATAAGATAGTAAGGTTATACTAGTAAAATATAAAATATTCTACGTAGCACCAACCGACTTAAAAAAAATAATTATTTTAGTTTTAATAAATATATAATAGTGTTATTATAATTTATTAGTAATACTATAAAATAACGTTTAAAATATAACTAAGCATTAAAGTTTTTTATTATTATTATTACTTTTAGGTTAGAGAGGTTCTAAATTAATACGTAGTTTAGAAGGTAAAAATAAATAAAATTATTAATATCTCTAAAAAGTAGTATATTTATTATATTTTTTATTTTTAATAGTATTATATCTATAATTAAAGTTTTAAAAAAATTTAAATTTTTAATTAAAATTTTAATTACTAGAGTTACTAAATCTAAACCTACTAGTATTACTAGAAAATATATTAATTTTTAGTTTAAAAGTAGTTAGATATTTTACTAATAGTATTTTATCTATTAGTAGTATTTTATTTACTTATAATACGTTTTTTATTAGTAGTATATTTTTTACTAGTAATACTTTTTTTACTAATAGTACCTCTTTAGCTAATATTAATTTTTTAACTAGTATTACTTTTTTTAGCTAGTAGTATTTCTTAGATAGATACGTTTTAAGTAGTAAAAATAAATTTTTTTAAAACTCTTTTAATAAACTCCTTTCTTATATAAAGTATAAAAGTTTATTATTATAAAGTTATATTAAATATTTTCGTAAAACTTTATTAAAATTAATAGTAAAAATATATTTTAAAATAGTATTTTTTATAAATATAATATAGTCTTTTATAAAAGTAGTATTAATTTTCTTTTTAAAATAGTTTAAAACTAGTTATAACTATTTAAGAGTTTTAAAATAATCTTTATTTATAGCCGCTATAATTTGGGTAATATTTATTTTATAGGGGGGTTAAAAAAAAAGAATACTCTAAAATATTATATATTTTTATTTTAATATAATATTTTAATTATAAGCTATAAGTTAGTAAAATATAGAGTTTTAAAAATAAAATTACGCTTATTAGTATTAAAATTTTAGTTATTACTTAGTAAGTAAGGATAAAAATAGAAAAATTTACTATTTTAAATTAATTTAAAAGGCCTACTATTAGGCTTAATTAACTTTTTATTTAAGGTGTACAATTGGCTAATTTTTATATATTAAAGTAGTGTGTAAAATAATTTTATATATAAATTTTTATTATATATTACTTAACTAAATTTTTAATTATATAAAAAAGTAATATTTTTAAAACTTTTATAATTATATTAATTGTATAAACCTAAGGAGAAAGATATAAATATTAATATAAAAATATTTACAACTACTTACTAAGCGTATTAGGTTAGTTAAAATTACATAGAAAAAGTTATTTTTAATTACGTTTTTAAAGTTTATATAACTTATTAATTAGTAAATAAAATAAGCTAGAATTTTACCTATACACTTTTAGGACTAGTCTAGGTTATAGAAGCTAAATTCTAATAAGAATTTATTATATAATAATAAATTTATATAATTTATAAAAATTTTACTATTACTAATATAATTACTAATTACGTAATATATTGGTAATATATTAGTATATAATAATATTATTTAACTCTTATAAACCTAAACTATTTTTATACTCTACGGCCTCTTTATCTTCTTTATTATTAAAGTTAGACTTTTTTTTTTCCTTTTTAATAGACTAAAGTCGGGTCTTCTTTAGTACGAATTATATTTATTTAATTACTTTAATTTTAATATTAGCGCCGTAATTATATACGTAAATAATAGACTAGTTTTTTATTTAAAAAAATTTTTACGTACTGTAAAATTATATATAAGTAGGCTATTCTAGTATAAACTTCTTTTAAAACGTAGTTTACTTATTAAAAGTAATTTTTTATATATAGAGACTATTAACTCTCTAAAATAGTTTTATACTTTCCCCTAATAGCTTACTAATAAAAAATATTTACTTAATATAAGAGGCTAAAAATAATATATAATAGTCCTATAAAATATTAAATTAAAATAATTTTTTATAACACTTCTAAAGCTTAGTTTTTAATACTAACAACTTTTTAGGCGCGTTAATAATAGAATATATAATAATATACTAAGTCGTTTTTATAGTAGCTATTACTAGCTAATACGTTTAGTATTTAAAATTAAATAATAGTTTATAGACGTACTTATTACTATAAAAGACTTACTAGTTCTTAAAACTAATAGTTATATTATTAAAACATTAACTTAATAGGTAAATAATAGGCTTTAGTAGCTATCTAATAATAATAAAAAAAATAATAAAAAATAAAGGAATATATTTATTTTTTAGTATAGCTATTTATAAACTAGCTTTTCCACTTCTATAGTTAATTATATATTATTTTTAAAATATATTAATTACTTCCTCTCTATTAAAAGAGGCGCTTTTAGTTATCGTAATAAAGTTTTATACTATATATATATATTATATATAGTTAGTCGCCTCCTATAAAACTATATATATACTTATTTATTTTTTAATTTATAATTACCTTTTACGTAGTTAATCTTTTATAAAAATTAGTTTAATATAATAAGTATATTTTTTTTTCTTTTTTTTATTACTAAAAGCACTTTTATAATATTTATTTCTAAATTTATATACTAAGATATTCTCCTTATAGTCTATTATTATTATTATTATTTTTAAAACCCTTTTTATTAAAACCGCTAACCCGGCTCTATTATTACTTATTTATTAGTTATATTATAGTAGTAGTAGGCGGCAAACTTAATTATAAATTATTTATAGTATAAAGCGCACTTATAAGATCTAAAAGTTTATTATTAAATATATTAAAATCTATTAATTATAGAATTTAGTAAAGGCGGTTATTAATTATTATATAAAAAAAAACAGTATAAAGAGGTCGCCTATACTATAAAATTTAATAATAAAATCTTATAATATCTACTTACCTATAAAATTTAATAGTAGAATCTTATTTTATTTACTTACTCCTAGGGGCAAGTTATAGTAAAAATTAATTCTAAAAATATAAGTATATTATATAATATCCTATTCTTTATTTATACTAGCGCTAACTATATTAATAATAAGTATAGTAGAACTCCTTATAGTAGGGTTTAAATTTATTTTTATAATTATTCTTTTTTCTTATAGTTTACTAATATTAATTATTTTTAATATTTTTTTTAAGCTAGTAGAAGTGTATAAAAAAAAATTCTTTTTAATAAACTTATAGCAGACTAATAATAAACGTTTATAATTAAAGAAGTAGTATAATATATATAAGTTTTTTACTATTTAATTATATTTTTATAACAGTACTATTTATAAAAACTATTTAGTTCCTTTATAATAAAATTAATTATTAGTTTTTAGCTCTACACTTTTATTTATATTAATATCTTTATATTATTTAGTAGTATTACTTTTAATAATCTACGCTTTAGTAATTAAATAATAGCTAGTTTCTTTTTAATAGATCTATATATATCCAGTAATTTATTTTTTAAATTTAAAAAAAGAGGGCCCGCTTTTATACTATTACTAATAATATCTACTCTTATATTAAGTTATTATTACTACTTAGTAGTACCTAAAATAATAATTTAATTTTTATGTACTATTTTTCTTTTATTAAATAAATAATAGTAAAGGGCTATTTATTTTCTTTATTATAATAATAATTTAGCGTATCTTTATAGTACATAAAAATTTATTAAGTAATAACTAGCTATATTATTAAAAGTAGTTATTTATTTATATTTTTTAACTAAAGTGCCGGATTATTCCTAACTTTTAAAATTTAATAAATAATAAAATTACGCGCAGTTTAGGTAATTATAAATAAAGTAATTTTATTATAATTCTTCTCTAAAATAAAACTAGCTATAATATACTTATACTATAGCATTAGCCTAGTAAAATTAATAATAATAAATAGTAATTTTTTTTTATTTTATAATTAAATTATATATTATAGGCGTTATTATTAATATTACTATTATTATTATTATTACTATTACTATTACCGTCTCTATTTAAAGACTTATAAAAATAGTGCACTATTATAGTACTAGTAAAGTCTTTTATATTTTTATATATATAGTTAAGGACCTTTTACTAAAAAATTTAAGTTTTACTATTAGTTTTATTATTATATTTTATTTATAGTATAGATACTAGATTCTTATACAGCGTAGGCTTATTATAATTATAATTTAAAACTGTTATAAATTCTTTATTTAGCTAGCCTGTAATATAAAATATTATAATACTTATTAGTTTTTTTTTTCTACTTTATAGTCTTTAGAAGCGCCTAAATATTAATAAAATAGTATTTTAGCTCTAATAGTACTAATTAATATAAGTTAAAGTATATATTATTACTTATATTTAGAAAAAAGTATTATTAGTAAATATTAAAAGAATAAGGTTTTATACTAAACTTAATACTAAAATAAAATAAATACTATACTTTATTCACTTTTTATAATTATAATAAACTAGCTAATTAGTTTTAATTAGCTAGTTAAATATTTAATCTATATTAGTTTTAAATTTTTAATATAACTTTTATAATCTTATTAAATATAGAGAACTAATACTAGGATTTATTACTTAGTATAAATATAGAGAAAGAAGTAAGCTTTAAAATATAAAATTATAACTTATATTATCTATTTTATAGCTTACTATATATTTAAACGTAAAAATATTAAAAGTTATTTACTTAATTAAAGTATAGTACTATTTAGTAATTATTAGTTTTTAACTAAATTTTTTTTATAATATAGCTAGCTATTATATAAAGAACTTAACTTAACTATTAAGCTTAAATTTTTTTAGTATCTCTTACTTAACGAACTTACTTAAATTTTAAAATAGTTAGTTATTAGTAAATACTAAAATTACTAGCTTAGTTTATATTTAGCTATAGTTATTAAAAAGACTAATATTTTTTTAATTAATATAAAACTAGATTTATAAGTATAGTAAAAGTATATCTATAATTTAAATTAGTTTTATTACTTTTTTAGCTAGTACGTATAAAGAAAGGTTGGAAGAAATTTTTATTATAGATACTATAACTTTTTTAGCCTATACCTTTTTTAGACTAGTATTTTAACGCTATACTTTACTTTTTTTTATAAAATTATAGATACTATATATCTACTATTACTTTTTTTTTAGTAATCTATAAAATCGTAAATATTTTTTACATACTTTAATCTAATAGTAATTTATAAATAGTTTTACTTTTTTTTTAATAATGCTCTCCTAACTTTTAAATAATACTTAGTTTAAATTACTACCGTTCTTAGCGCTTTTATCTATAGTAATTTAACTACTTTTTTTTAAATAGTTTAGTATCTACTATACTTATACTTTAAAATAAATAACTTATAACTAGTAGCTTATATTATAGTAAAAAATATTTATTTTATTAAAAATCTAGTAGTTGTAATACTTATAAACTTAGTTAATAGATTTATTTATATTAAAACCTTATTCTATAGTAAGCGCGTTAATTAAAAATCAAATTATTATTAGTAAGTATAGTATAACTTAGTTATAAATAAAATTTATATTTTTAATTTTATTAAAAGTTATATATTACCTTTTCCCTATTTTAGTAAAAATATTTATAATTTTATACTTTATTATAATTTTACTTTTATTAAAATTAAAACCTTTAGTAGAGTAGTATTTTTAAAAATAAAAAATTATTTATAAATAGATTAAGTATTTACGCGTTAGTATTTCTAGTATAAATTTTTTACTATGAAAAATGAATAATATTTAAGTTTATTAGGCCCTGCTAGCCTTTTTTATAAGGGGGTAACTTTTATTTTTTATTTTTAGGAGTAGATACCTTTTATATTTTTTACCCCTAAGGGTAGATACCTTTATATTTTTACTTTTAGAAATAACCTTCCCCTATTTTTATAGTACGGTTTAAGGATATAGTAATTTTTTAACACAAATTTTTTTTTTTTTTTTTTTTTTTTTTTTTTTTTTATCTTTTTTTTTATAGTTAAAAAAAAAAAAATTAAAAAGTAAAAAATTAAAAAAAAAAAATAAAATATAAAAAATATTTATAAAAAATTATTAAAAAATTATTATTTAAAAAAATAAAAAAATAAATAACAATTATGAAAAATCCATTAATAGAAAAAAATTATTTTTTTTTATTTAGTATTTACTTTTTTTTTTTTTTATTATTTTGTTTTAGTATTTAGTAATTTTTTTATTCATATTTTTTTTTTTTTTTTTTTTTTTTTTTTACTACTTAACGTATTACTTAGAGTTAAGAAAAAAAAAATTTAAGAGTTAGGAATTAAGGTAAAATAGTAATATAGTATATATAATATATAAAATATATTAAATATATATTATTTATAAAAGTAAAGAGATAAATTACCATTTAGGTAAAGCCCTATAGCGTAAACTATATATATTTTTTATTATATAAATATACTTTAATTAACAGTAAAAATACCTAAATTATAATATTTTATTATTTTTTTAAAAGTATTTAATTAAGTTAACAGTTACTATAGTAAACTATATAGTTAAAAATAAAACTATACTTTATTAGTATATTAAAAGTAAATATAGGTTTTTATAATATAGACTTTACTATTAACGTTTTTAAATTAATTTTATATATTTTATATATATATATATTTATATATTAATCGAACAAATAGTGTGGTTGTAGTGGCTCAGGGCGACCAAAAGGGGTTTCAAAAAAGGAGGAGTATATGTATACCTTTATACTTAATGTGTCGAAAAATTCAGGTAAGGCTAGATCGAAAAAGGTATTAATTTTATTTTTAGTTTTTTTTTTTAGAAATTCTCTTTATAAATATAATATTATAGTATAATATAACTACATTCTTTTACTAGTTTAGAAGTCTCTTAGTAGTCTTTTAAATATATAAATTATTTTATAACGCTTTTACGTACTTATAAATAGCTATTTTATATTTTTTTTTAGTTATATATTTTACTATAGCTCTAATATATACTTTAGAGTCTACTTAAAAAAGTTATTATAAAATAATCTACCCTATAGAGTAGATATTATAGAATAGTAGTATTTTAATAGTTATATAAAACTAGTATATTTTAAAAAAATTATTAATATTAGTAAATGACTCTAGAAGACGGTAATCTAGTAGTATTATAAATTAGTTTATTTTACTAATTTTAAATATACTACTAAAGCTATAAAGCTTAATTAATCTACTAAAATAGTAAATATTATTATTATTATTATATTAGAAGACGAGAATAGAGTTAAAATAAATATTTTTATAAATAACGCGAGCGGTAGTATAAAAATTATTTAAAATATTAATAATCTAGATTAGATACTTAAAATAATATAGAAATATATTTATTTTTTTAAAGTTACTAGTACTAACTTTTTTAATACTATTATAGAGGATAAGTTTTAAGTTTAGTTAAATCTTTACCTTAATTTTAAAATTATAGAATTTTTTAATATAGATAATATAGTTATATAAGTACTCTTAGATTAAGGTCTAGGCGTACTTTTACTTTTTAATAGTTATATAAGTATTAAAATAAAAAATTAGTCTTATAATAATATTATTAGATAGAACTTAGGCTATATAGTATGTAAAAAATATAAAAGTTTTTAATATTTGTTTTAAAGAGTAGCGTTTTATTATTAGTATTTAAATAAATAAAGTATTAGCGGCTACGCTTATAAATTTATATATAAATTAAAAATTAAAAATATTTTAGTAGTAACGTATAGCTATTAGGTATAAGAGATATAAAAAAAATATTTTATAGTAGTAATAGTAGTAGTAAATATTATAGTTTAAATTTTAATAAGCATTTTAGATATTATTAAAAATACTATTAAAAAAAAAAGAAAGAGATATAGTTAATTAGTTTTTTTTTATTATATTTTAACTTAAAAGGAGTAGATATTAAAATATATTATATAGCTATTACTATTATTACTATTATATATATTATCTCTTATATACTTATATAAATAGGTTAAATAATTATAATAAAAGTATATAAAATTAAAATACTTATATAGGGGTGTTACTAAAATACTTTAAAAACAGTCTATAATACTAAAATACTTTTCTTATACTAGTTAGGGGCTTAAAAAGTATTATAAAAGAAGAAGCGCTACTATAAATAATATTACTAAAAATATTAGTAGTCTATATTATAGTATAAAAGTTTAATTATTTTTAGCTAAACTTTACTATAAAGATTTTTATTATATATAATTAATTAGACTTATATTAAAAACTTTTAACAGAACTCTATTTAGCCCTATAAACTTAGCTAGTTTAGTAATTTAAAACTTAGTAGTATTAGCCTTTATACCTCTATATAAAGCCTATAAATAAAAAATAACT
Organism: Pleoardoris graminearum; assembly: GCA_030770415.1. NCBI lineage: Eukaryota > Fungi > Ascomycota > Dothideomycetes > Pleosporales > Didymosphaeriaceae > Pleoardoris > Pleoardoris graminearum. The sequence continues at coordinate 66,646 of JASEKS010000347.1, forward strand.
AATTAACTAACTACTATATAGCAGTATAGTTATTAAGTAGTTATTAATATAAAATAATTCTAGAATAATTATTACATAAAGTTAATATTTACGTTTATAATAACTTATCTCCTCTAATTAGCTTATACGACTTATTAGAATAAAGGTAAAGAGAGCTTATAGTATAAAATTTTAAACTTTTTTACTACTACTTAAATTTTATTTTTATATATATATATGTACCGTTTAATCTACTTTATAATATTTTTTTTATATATAAAAGCTTTTTTATTTTTTTTATTTATTATTTATGTTTAACTGCGCCTTTTTATATTAATATTTATATTAATATATTTATATTAATCTTTTCTAATATCTAAATTTAACTTCTATCTAAACGCCCTAATATATAAAGTAAATATTTTTAGGAATAAGTAAATTAAATTATAATATATTTAAATTTTTTTATAGTATTACATCTCCCTCTATAAGTAAGTTAAAAATCTAAAATTAAAGTATTTATAAACTAATACTATTTAATTTAATATTATATACTATATAAATAATAGTTAGACCTATTATTTTTTATATAATAAATATACTATAATTATAAAAGCTATACTACTCTCTTTAATAGTTTTAGATAAAATAACATTCTTTTTACTATTAATATATTAAGTAATAAATAAGGGATTAGTTTATTACTAGTAGTAAAATTAGTTTAAATAAATATATTAAATTTTAACGTCCTATTTAGAGCACTAAATAAAAAATAGTACTTTAATAATTTTTACTATTTTATATATTACTATAATCCCTTTTTAGTTTATTACAAAGAGGGATTTCTTTAATTAAATAAAAAAGACCCCTTATTTATTAGATAATATAATATACTATAAAAGTTTTATAATTATAGCTTTTTTTTCCGGAAACTAGTCTATTATAATAAAGAAAACTTTATTAGCCTAATTTAAAAAGATACTAAAAAGAGTTAAAATTAATTTTATATATATATATCTTTAACGGAAAAAAAAGGCAATTCTTAACTATATAAAAGAAAGAGTAAAATAAAAACTAAATTAATAGTAAAAAACTATAAATATATATATATATATATTATTAGGTTAACTATACTCTACTCGTGTAGAGTAATAGTCTTCTATAATATTATAGTAAGTAGGAAATAGTATAAAATAATAAATAGTAAATAGTTATATTTTAATATATATCTTTCTCTTTTTTACTATTTATATAAGGGTTAGATAAAAACTCTACTTACTAGTATAGATAATATAATTATATAATTATAATTATATAATTTATATACTTTATATTACTAATAAATTTAGCTAGATTAACTATTTTATATATACTAGTAATTTTTTTTATAGTAATATTACATAAATACTTTATTCTCCTATATCTTTTTTTATATATAAATAAATAGTTCTCCTTTCCGTAGCAGTATTTTTTTATTTTAATATATTTTTATATAATTAAATTATAGTCTGTTATTTACACGTTATATAATAATAAAAAATAAAATTATATAGTATACTACTACTTATTAATTAAAATTATAATAAATTAAAATAAAGAGTTAATAAATTTATATATTATATAATAGTAAGAAATAAAATTATAGTAAATAAAAGTAAAAAGTTATTACGTAATAATAAAAAAACGCTAGTTTAAAACTATACGGAATAATAATATATAAAAAAAAGCTTTTTCCTCTCTATAATATTTTTTTTTTTTAGTTTTTATTTATTATTATCTTCGTACGTAGTTTTAGATATTATTTTTTTTTAATTTTTTAAATATTTTCTTTTATATAGAGTAAACCTTTAATAAAATTTTTAAAGTAGCTTTTATTCTGTATAGATAATAACTATAGTAATAATAATAAATTATAATTATTTTTAGTTTTACCTTTATATAGGCTTTTATATTTAGGAGTTAAATTTAAATTATTATTTTTATTATAACTACTACTAATAGGGCATTTTTATTAACTCTTTATATTAATATATATAGATATCTCTATATAATTCTTTCTATACAGTAATATTTTATAAAATAATAAATATATAGTATACTAATTACTTTTATATAATATTAATATTTTCTTACCTAATAATACTAACTTAACTCTTTTTACTATAAAAATTAATTACTATAAAGGCTACTTTTATATACTTTTTATATAGTTACGCGGAGTATTAGAGCTATAGTTATATATATAAAAATATAATAATAATATTAAACTCTTACCCTTTATAGAGTATTATACTTTAGTAGTATTTTAGAGTAATATATATAATTTCTATATATAGTAGTTACGTAAAGCCTAGTATAAGTATTATAATTAAAGTATATAAATATTTTTTTAATTTTTTTTTTAATTTTTTCTTTATTTTTCTTTTATTAATATAGAGAAGGATTAGGGATATACTAAAAAAATAAGAGATTTTCTTTAAATATAATATTTTAAAAGTTTTCCTTTTAACCCTTATATAATAAAGTAAAACAATATAATATATAAAAAAACATATAGTAAAAAGTAAACTATATAATAGGGGATATCTAATTTAAAATATAAAAAATATAAAAAATATTTTATTAAACCTCTTATATAGGCTCTAGTCTATTAACTAAAGCTTTAATACTATAAAAAAGAATATTAAAAAATACTAATTATATAAAAGAACTCTTTAGTTTACTCTTTATAAAAATATTTATAGAATTATTCCTCTCTACTATTTATTATATTTTAGAAATCTTACGGGTTTTATATAATTAATAAAAATATATAATATTTATTATAAACCTTGTTTAATTAATTATACTAAGCTTAATAAAATAATTATATAAAAATTTTAAATCTGTATAGACGACTATAAATACTAGTAAAATATTAATTATATAAAAAATTTTATTAATAGTAATATTAAGATTAATAATTATATTAAAACCTATAACTATTTTATATAAATTACTAATACGAATACTTCGCGTAACGTATTTATATTTAATTAAATTTTAATAAATAATATTACTATATATAATAAACTTAGTATATATAAAATTTTTAATTTTAAAAATAATAAAATATTTAAACTATAATTTAAAATTTTAGTCATTTATAAAAGATCTATTTATAAAAATAAAAAGTTTTATACGTTAAAAGTCTAATAAGATATATAAAACTTTTTTTTTTACGTTTTTAATCTACTACTTAATTCTTTTATTTAGTACCTTTACTTTTAATATAATAAACTCTTTTATTTATACAGCTATAGAGACGTTAAATATAACTTTTAGTTAATAGATAAAAGTAATATATATATGTTTTATACGCTACTTAATATACTACTATTAAGTTTTTAGATTAATTAGATTTATTATATAAAGGCCTTTATTCTATTTTTTTTTTAAATTATAGTAATTATTCTATCTTTTTTTAAAGTAATCTTTATTTTGTTAAACTCTAGAGGTTTATATATAAAAAAAATAACTTATTTTTTATATAAAATTCTATAGCTTATAGTTTATTTTTTTCTCTATTAGAAAAAGTAAATAAAATAATACTTAAAATATTATCTATTTATATACCTTTTAGGCTAAAAGTCTCTACTCCTCCTTTTATTATAAGTAGGTATAAATTATATATAAAGGGGAATATTTTTAGTCTTCTAATATAATAGTTATTATATAAAAAAAGATAAAGTGTAGTGCCGAGACACTAGTCTAAAAAAGGTATAGGCTAAAAAAAGTTATTCCTCTAAATACAGTTAAAAATAAGCGTGTATAAAAATAGTAAAAAATATTATTATTTTATATTAGTAGGTAACTTAAACTTATAGCCTTAGTATATAGCTTAGTATATAGCTTAGCGTATGGCTTAGTATACTAAAGTTTAGTACTCTAGTATAGGGCTACTATTACCTCTACTCTTTTTTTTTTCTTTAGGCTAGGCTACTATAGTGCTACTATACTACAACACGCCTACTCCGCCGTATTATATATAATAGTTATAGTATATTTTAAACTAATATAAATTTAATTTAGCTATACTATATAGGGGGCGTATAACTTAAAAAATTTTACAAAAAAAAATAGTTTATTTATTTTACAGGTTTTACGTACAGCGTATAAAGTAGTAAATCTTTAAATTATAAATAGGCCTAAGTAATATTACGTAATTTATATTTTATATTATATTATTTAAAAATTATTACACCTAAAGCTAAAATAAGTCTTTAGTTTATTATTTAGATAGTTAGTAACTATATAAAAATAAACTATTTATTATTATTAAAGTAGCTAGTAAGTATATAGTAAAATTTTTTTATAAAATTATATTTTTATTCTTAATCTTTTATACTATCCTAAAATTAAATATACGGCCTATATAAATAGCAGAATTATATATAATAAATTTAAAAATACTATTTATAATAAGGGAATTAATTCCTATATAATTAGATTTCTTAAATAGGGCTTTAAATATTATAATAATATTATTCTAGTATAGCTTTATTACTAGTGCAAAGTTAAGTTTTTCTTTTTAAGTTATAAAGACTATTACTATATAGTTTTTTCTTAGGTGGCCTTACTTCTTTAGCTTTTTAGGTTTAAGTTATATAATTATATCCTCCTCTTTTATAGCTAAGAGGTTATTATATAAAAAAGATTTACAGTAGTATAGTTTTATATATATTTATTATATAGTTAGTAGGCTATTTTTTAAGTTTATAGTAATATCTAGTCTATTAATTAACTATAGTATATACGGACCTATTTATCCTTTTTTTTTTAAATTAGAACCTCTAATTTAATAAAAAGAAATAGAGTCTTTTATAAATCTAGTTTATTATATATACTAATTATATAACTTAGTGTAAGCTTTATATAATTAGTTTATATAGCCTTTAAAACTTTACGAATAGTATTAGCCTATATAATAATATTTAGTAATAGTAAAAATAATATATTAATATTTAAATAGGCGCTAAAAACGAAAAGTATTAATACAAAACTATTTAGGCCTATAGTATTATTTAGTACTTTTATAACTATTTAAAAAATGTTTTTATTACTCGTATAATATTTAATTTTATATTTTAAAATATTAAAGACTTATTATAATAGGCTATATACTTTTTTAATTTTACTAACTATTTAGTAAACTTTTACTAGTATTTAGTAATACTCTACTTTTATAATTTATATACTATTCTAAAACTCTTCTAAAGTAAAATAAGTGCCTAGATTATATATAATAAAATTTTAAAAATTTTAATAGGTATTAATCTAGTATTATATAAAAGCTGTCTATACCTTTTATATAAATATTAAATTAAGAAAGGTAGCAGCTTAAAATAATATTTTTAAGTTAATAATATAAAGGATATCGCGATTACCGATTTATATAATATTAATAATAATTTTATAATTAAAATAAGTATTATTTTTAATTAAAAACTTAAATCTGTATAGAGCTACTTTATATATTTAGTAATAGTAATATAGTGTCTAAATCTATTTTAGTATAATAAAGTTAATTTTATAGTTTATATTATATAGTAGTTTATAAAATTATTTTATATAAGAGTATTTAAAGCGTCTATAAAGTTAATAAAGTTTTCTTTTAGTAAAAAATAAAATAGTTTCTATATAGCTTATATTAAAAAATAAATATTTTTACTTATATATAACTAGAACTATTATACTATTTTTACGTATAATAATATTTAATATATTATTAAAATATACTTCTATACGATCGGGATCTACTAGAGATAGTAAAAAAAATATTAAAATATTTAAAATATAGTAAGTTATTATACTAATTAGGTTCTTAATTTATATAGTACTAAAAGTATATATTAGTATATTACCTCTAAAGCTAATAGTAGTTTTTTTTAGAGTTTAACTAATCTTTATACTAAGGTTTTTATATAATTATAATTTAAGCTAGCTTTTACTAATTATTAAAAATTTAGCTATATTTATATTTTAAAATTTACCTTAGTACTACCTACAGTATCTTCCTTTAAAAATAAATTTTTTAACTATCTCCCCTTTATTTATAGAGAATATATCTTTTACTGTTATATAATAGAGGAATAAGGTAATAGTAAAGTATTAAACTACTTTTTTTTCTTTTTAAGAACTAAGATTAAATATAGTCTTATTTTCTAATTTTTTTATATTATTATATAAAAATCCTTCGAAGTTTTAAATATAAAAAGTAATATTATTTTAAAAAAGTATTTCTTTATAGAAGTCTTTATATATTATAATATACTAGTTACGTACTTAGGTATTATCTTATATAAAATAGTTTAATAACTAGTATTTTTTGTTATAGTAGATAAAGCACTTCTTTTTTATTATTATTAGAATTATACTTTTAGATCTCTAAAAGAGTTATTATATATAAAAATAGAATTATTAGCGCTAAAAAAATTTATTTTTATTATTAATACACTCTTAGTCTATATAGAAGGTCTTGTATAATATTTATAATTAAATATAGTATATATATTAGTAATTTATATTAATCTATAGTATAAACCTTAAATTACTTAATAGTTCTTTACACGTAGGCTTTATTAAAAATATAACTTATTTAAACTCTAGTAACTTTTATATACTTATATAATTACTATATAGAGTAGTACTTTTTTTTAAAACTAAAGGTCTAAAACTCTCTAAACTAAAATTAATTTATTAATTATTACTTTTAAGGCTTTATATAAAGTCTTATTAGAGTTTTCTTACTTAAATTATATAAAGGTAATAGTAGTCTAATTAGTATAATAGTAGTTATAGTTAATATACGTATTAAAGTAGTAGTTTAAACTATTATATAACTATTTTTATAAATATCGTAGACTAATCTTATATACATAAACTAGCCTACGCGATTTTTTAAAATATTTAGAAAAATAATAGCCTATTATAACTTTTAAATATTAATTTTTTAGTAAAGCTTAATAAAGATGCTAGTCTTATTAGCTAGAATATTATATAAGCGGCTAATATAGTTATTTACCTTCTTTTATATCTTTTAAAATATAATTATTTTTTATAAATTAAACTTCTCTAGCGGTATATTTTATAGAAATAAAAATTAAAATATTAGATTCTAGTAAGTAGTATATAAAAGTTAAAAAATTAATAAGTAATTAGTTATTAATATTCTGTAACTAGTTTTTAAAAGAAATAGTAATATTCTAAAATTATATAATAGTAGATATATTAAGTATTATAGTCTATTATTATATATACCTAAAGGCAGTGCTAGGGTTTATAAACTATATAAAATTTAGAGTTATTTAGGTTTATATAGTCTATATTTATACTTATAAAATATAGGCCTAAAATTTTTTAAGTAATACTAGTATAGCAGAATTAATTGCTTATATAATATATATTATAATAGTTAGCTTTTTTATTATATAAAAGGTATAGCTAGAGTATATAAAATATTTAACTATTAACTAAAAACTTAGAGGTATAAGTTTATTAATTTTTATACGGTGTATTTTATAGTAATAATTAGGCTTTTTATTAAACTTCTTAATTTTGCTTAAAGATTTTTAACTTTCTAATATTCTTTTATAATCTATAAAAAACTTTATAAAAAACTTATTAGCTTTTTTTTTATTTATCTAATAGAAGTTATATACTTTTATTTTATAAAATTTCTAGTACTTCTCTTTAAAATACTTAATTTAGTTATATAAAGTAGAAATAGTTTTATTTAGTAAATAAATTATAGTATAAAATAACTAAGTTTTAACTATTGCTTTACTTTATATAAAGTTTTATAATAACGTAGCTAGTATACGTATTAAGTTATTTAGTAAATAAGTTATGTTAAATATTTAAATTCTTTATCTAGTATTATAACTTAGTGTAGTTTTTAAATACTTATATAAAGATATTATATTCTTAAGTATATTTTTTTTATAATAAATCTAGATCTATTTTTATTATACGCTTTTTACCTTTCCTTATAAAAAAAGCTTTTGTTAGTATTATTATATTATTTAGTTTATATAAAACAGTTTAGTTCTAAGAAGAATTATCTTTATTTTTTATTTAGATAAGGTTTTAATAAAATATATAATTTAATATACTCCCCTTTATCTATAAATACAAAAAAGATTTACGTAATATATAAAATTATTTTTATATAGTATAAATTTAATAATAACTTAACCTCTCTATACGCCCTTACTAATTTATAATAGATAAAGAAATCTAAATAACTACTAGTAATAAAGTAGTTAAATAATTTAATTAACTAACTACTAATTAGTATTAGAATAACTATACTCTATTTATACGGAGTAATAGTCCTTTATAATATTATAAAAAGTAGAAAATAGTATAAAATAATAAGTAGTAAATAGTTATATTTTAAAATATATTTTTCTCTTTTTTACTATCTATATAATAGCTAGATAAAGGCTCTACTTACTAGTATAGATTATATAATTATATAACTATAACTATATAATTTATACGCTTCGTATTACTAGCGAATTTATTTAAATTAACTACTTTATATATATATAAACTAAGTACGACCTAAAATAAAAGATTAAGTAATATAGTATTATTAAATATAAAACTAACTATTTTTTTTTCTACCCTATTTTATTTATTATAAAAAGAAAGTCTGTCTATACTACTATTAATATTAATTAAAAAGTAAAAAAGATATAAAACGGTAACTATAAATTTTAGTTAACTTTTTTTATTATCTATATTTATTATTTTAATTAGTTTATATTTTTATTAATAATATTTATATTAAAAGTTAAAGTTCGTCTATAATTAAAAATAGTATTAAAAATAGTAATTATTAATACTGTTATAATTAATTAAGTTACTATAGTAGTAATTTTTTACTATTTTTTAAAAAATATAAGTATAGTAGGTATAATACGTATAAAATATATATATAATAAAGAAATTCTTTTTATTATATAAAATAGTATTTAATTTTAATATAAAAAATATAAAAAATATTAATATTAGAAATAGCAGCGTATATAAATTAAAAATTATAAAAAAAACTAACTATATTACCGTAAATAAAGACTTAAAAAGTTTATTTAACTAAAATAAATATACGGACTCTATTACGCTTATATTTATAATATAATAATTTTAAAAATAAAAAAAATATATTTTTTATATTATTTATTGTTTTCTCTCTAACTATTAAATAATATTTAATAGACTAGTATACTAAATAAAAAATAGGTATTATATAATTAAAACTAATTAAAATTATTTTACTATATAACGCCTTATAAATTATGTATAATATAAAACCTACGCTATTTATACAAGTAATTATATAGTATTAGAGACTTTTTATAGTCTAGTTTTACTTATAAATTAATAAGGTTAATAGTAGCTTATAGTTAAAATAAAAAATAAAATATAGTAGAGTATATAGTTAATTATATACTACTTTCTAGTATAAATTATAAATATTAAAATATACGTTTATAGTCTACGCTAAAAGAAAACTAACAAAGTAAAAATAATAACTTACTATATTATTTAGACTAGTTATACTACTATTATAATAGGCTATTTTAGCAACTAAGCCGTAGTGTATTATTTTTTAAAAATAAAATTTATAAAAAACAAATTACTACGTTTTATATTTAATAAATAAAATAAAAAAAATAAAACTATAGGTACTTAATATATTAAAATAACTAGTAGTTTATTATTTAAATAGGTTACTACTATTACTATTATTACTATTAGTATACTAAATTTATATAAAGCGCTTAATAGTAATTAATTACTCTTTTTCTCTATTCTTCTTTTGTTTTTTAGCTACTTAACCTCTTTCTTTATAAATATATAATATAGATTTATTATTCCCTCCCTTTATAAAGGTATAATAAATATTTAACTATTTTTTTAAAATTTTTTATCTTCTACCCCTTTTTATATATAGTTTTAGTACTAATAATCTAAACTACTAAATACTATAAGTTAATTAGTATTATACGCTCTAGACGTTTTTATATTTATAAAAATTATAAAATATATAAATTAGCGTTTCTTTATTTACTTTTTTATTTTATTAATTATATTATTCTATAGTATAACTATTCATTAAAAAGTTATATATATTAACTTAGTTAGGGCTAATAAAATATAAAAGCACTTACTATTACTAAATATTTTTTTAGCTTCTAAGATCTGTATTTTATCTAACTTAATATATCTAATTTAGATATAGCCTAGTCTTTTTACTTTTAAATAGACTATTTTATTAAGTCCTTTTTAATAATTTTTTCTCTTTATAATATTTTTTTACTACTAGTTTTTTTAAATATATAATAGGGCTATACGGTAAAAGTACTTTATTTTTTTTTATAAAGTATAACCGCGTCCGCCTTAATCTTAAAACTTTAATAATATTTAACTTATTTTTTAAATATAGTAGATCTTAAACCTTTTATATAATTTATTATTATACTCTAAGGCTATATATTTCTACTTCTTTTAGTTATATCTAGTATTGTTTTTTTTATTAAACTAGTCTTATTAGTTTTTTTAAAAATTAATTTTTATAAAGCGTAGTAGTAAATACTATAAAATTTAAATAAAAATATTTTACTTAAATCGGCCACACGATACACTAAATAATAAAAAAAAAATTTAATTTTTTTTAAATAGTTACTAGACTAGCGCTTACGTTTATAGTAATTATTATATAAATAATTATAAATATTAAATTTACTACTATATAAACTAGTAATTTTATTTATAATTTTTAAAATATTAACCGCTCTATAGTTTATTCGCTTAAAATAAATATTATAATAAAAATAATATTAAAAATTTTATAATAGTTTATAATAGAGTGTTGTAGTAAACTAGATAATACTTATTTTTAAAATAAAAAATAAATTAATACTATTTATAAGATAAGACGATTAAGATTAAATATATATATAATAGGTAAGTAATTAGGTAATCTAGTTACGTAATTAACCTATAATTAAAGAGGGTATATAAGTTTTAATATTATAATATACCCCCTAAGTAAGCTGCGTTTAAGTAGTAAGTCTATTTAGAAATTACCTAAAATAAATTTTATTCTTTTAATATTTTATTATAATAATTGCGTCGTACTTAATTTTTTTTATAGATTTTTCTTTTATAGTTTTAAATACTATTTATTCTTATAGTAAGTCTACTACTCTAAGTAATTTACTTAGCTAATTACCTATAGTAGCTTATTTTATTAGTTTATTTTAAATAAAACTTATTTTCTATATTATTCTATAATTAGTTAATATTATTTTTTTACTTAATCGTACTTTTTATATTTAGTAAGTAGGTAATTTTATAAATATAGTATATAGGTAGTACGTTATATAAGTAATAGTAGCTTTACTATACTAGTTAGGTATAATAGCTATTTAAATTATTCTTTTTTTCTTTTTTTTAGTTTGTAATAATTTTTATTATAGTAGGTAATATTACTATTATTATTTTATTCTACCTATCTAAGTATTACTAACTAATTATAGAGTACTCTTAGACGTTTTAGTATTTATTTCTTTACTTTTAATAAATAGTAATATAGTAGCTGTAGTTATAGTAGTTATAATAGTTATAGTAGTTATAATAATTAATTTATAAAAACTACTTCTCTTTTTAATTCTTTTAAATTAAATAATAACGATAATAACGATTCTTTAGCCTTAAATAATAATAAAAAAGAGTAGGGCGATAGTAGTTAGATAATTAATAAAAGTAAAAAGAAGCTACTTTTTAAGTCTAGTAAGTAGCTTACTTTAAACTATAAAATCTATATACGTAGCGCTCTATTCGGTAATTTAATAAAAGCTTATTTTAAAAATTTTAATTTTATAAATATACGCTGCTGTTATTACGTAATCTATATATATAATATATTATATATTTTACTAATTATATATTTATTATATATTATTAATTATTATAGTTCTATTAGTACTTATATTATCTATATAATTTTTATTAAGCTTATAATTAAGTATAATACTATAAACCCTAAGATAAGTAATTATTTTTTAAATTTTAGTTTATAGATTATACTAATACTTTATAGCTTAATAATATAATTATATTTACTTTTAAGGCTGCCCGTAAAATTTTTAAATAGTATTAGGCTTTTCTAGTACTAAGTACCTAAATAGTATTATTAGGTAATTAGAGTCTATTAGCATTTTTTAATTAAAACTAATATTTAGGTCCTGTTTCTAATAGCTAGAACTATAATAATCTAGCTTATAAGTATTCTTTTAGGCGTATTTTAGCTATTACTAATTTTTATTTAGTACTTTATTATTATTTATTTAAGTAGTAGACAGCTAATAATATTACTTAAATAATAAACTAAAATATTAATTTAGCGGAGGATCTTACTAGTTACTTAAATAAATTTATTTTAAGTATAAGTTAACAGTAGTCTAATCTTTTCTTAAGGAACTATAATACGTATATAAGATTAGAGTAGTAATATTATAATTATAATTATTTATAAGAGTATTAGAAGATAAAGAGTAAGTTATACCTTTATAGCTAGAGTCTTTCTTCTTAAACTCTTAACTAATTCTATTTACTTTAAACTTTAAGCCGCTTTTACCTACTTTAAACTCTAAGTAAGCGTCTTTATTTTAGAAAGACTTAAAAGTATAAGCGTAAGTAACTATATAAGCTATTTAATAAGGCTTTAGCTATTTTATAGTTATAATTATTTATTTTTCTTATAATATATTTTTTTTATTTTAGATTTTTTTTTTTAGATTTCTTTTATTTAGGAAAAATAAAATCTAATAGACTCTCTTCTCTTTACTTTTTACTTACTTAATAATTAGTAACTATATATTTTATAGATTAAGTAGCTTTTTAAAGCGTATAAATTATTATAGTATAAGCGCCTTTATTAATTTATTAATAGGTATATTTCTAGTTTATAGATAGATTACTTTAAATAATTTTTTTATATATTTTTACTATAGCTATATATTCTAGATATTAATATAGCGTAATTAAGTTATAATTTTTTTATTAGTTTTAACTATAAGTCTAATTATTTATTAATTATCGTAGTAGATTTTCTAAATAGATCCTAAATTAAGTATAATTTTATAAAAAAAGCGTTTTAAAACTATTACTTTTTTACTTATATACTCTAAAGTAATTAGCTTAGCTTTTATTATTAAAGTAGTAATAGTAGTCTATTTAACTACTTTCTAAAATATTATACCTCCGAATATTATTATAATATAGCTATAAAATAATATTTTTATCTTAGGGTTATTAGTAAATAATATATTTCTATAAATTATAAAATTAGGTTTATTATATTATCTGTATAAAATCGCCTACTAGCAGGTAGAATATAGGTAAATAATTACTTTATTAATAGTAGTAAAGTATTATAAATTTAGATTTATTAAGAACTATAATAGCTTTAAAATCGCAAATATAATATTTAGACGAAGTATAATTACTATATATAAAACTAATTTTATATATTTTTAATATTACATAATATCCTACTTAGAAGCTTCTTTAGTAAACTTAATAAGCTCCTTTAAGGGGAGAGGCGTATTAGAGAAACTGCTACTATTATTAAAACTAAATTTCTTTATAATCTTATTAATATATATATTATAAATAAGTATAATTATTCTATTCTTATAATTACGGATTACTTTAACCCTAAAAAACTATTAAATAGGCCCCTTTACTTTAATTTTATATTTTAAAGTAATTTAGTTTTAGAGCTGTTTTGCTATTATTTTATAATTTTTATAATATAATAGCAGAATATTATTTATATAAAATAAAATAAAGACTGTCTTTTTATAATTAAAGAAGAGATAAAGCTCGTTTTTTAATACTATAAGCCTAATAGTATATAGTAAGCTTAAGAATTTTTTATATTAAAGGTAAAGTAAGTCGCATAGACTATATAATACTTAGTTAAGTCTAATGTATATACCTTACTTCTTTAATCTATTAAATAATTTATATATTACTAGATTCTTCATTAATATTAAAGTATTAAAGAATACTCTAATAACATTATACTATAAAATTTTTAGGTTAAATTCTACTATAAGCGCTATTATAGTATAAAATAATCTTACTGCTAGTATAACGGTATATATTAAATCTATAAAATTAATTTTTTAAAGATTATCTTTTATAATAATACCCGCTTTACACTTAATAAAATACCTATTATAATTAAATTTATAGGTCTAGACCTATTTTAATAGTAAAAGTCGGCTATTTATTTCTACTTTAGTAATTTTTTTTTAGATTTCTTTCTTTAAGAGTGTATTAATTTTAATATATAAGACTTATATAAATCTATTACTAAAAGGATATAAAGCGAATTACTTTTATATTATAGGTAGTAGAGGAAAATTATTTTTATATATATAATATAGATCGCGGTAGGTAGAATAATTAAAAAATAATATTTTAAATATTTTTTTAAATATTATAACTATTACTATAGTATTAAAAATAATATATATTTATAACTTAGCGTATACCTCTATAGCACTAAAAAAGAATATATACGTAAAATTAATTTAAAAATTATTATTTTATAGATCTGCGATTACTATATAAGTATTTATAAAATTTATCCTATCCTCTAGCTAATTACTAAAATTATTATTCTTAAGTCTTCTTTTATAGAGGGGTAAATTTATATATTTAATTTTAGGTTTTTACTACTATAGCGTCCTGCTTAATTATATTGCCTAACCCTAATTACGCCTTTAATAATATTAAATTAGTAGTATTTTTATTTTACTTATAGTAGTAGAAGCGTTATTTATAATTTAAAAAATAGTTATAGAGTAATTATACTTTATATTTTAAAAATTATTTTTAAAATTTAATAAACTAGTTTCTCTAGCTTTATATATTTTTTAGTAGCTGTTAAGTATTTTTAGATTTTTTATAAAATTTCTTTAAGTAGCGTCTAGCGCTAGTATTACTTTTAAAATTATACATTTTAATTATTTATTTAATATTATACAGATTTTTAAATAATTACTAACTAAGTAATTATTCTATATAGCTATTAAATTCTTAGTAGTACTAAAAGAGGTTTAATTTATTACTTTTTTACGCTAACTATAATCGGCACTCTTAAGTTTATAATTAAGGTTTAGATATTTTTTATTTTTTATTTATTTATCTAACTAGCTTAGTAAGTATATATTATTAAATACTATACCCGAGTCTATAAATTTATTTTTATAAAATATTATAATAACTAAACCTATTTCTTTTTTAAGTATTTTATAATTAGATAGCCCCTTATAGAAGAGCTTTTTATTAAAAATAATATTTTAAGTTATAATTACTTAATTAAGCTCTAGGACCTATATCCTATAAATATTAAAAGTATAATAGTTTACTAAATACCTAATATAGCCCTATAAGTTTATCTTAAATCTACGCTTATTACAGCCTACTAAACGTTCTTTATTTAAAATATAAATACAGCAGCTGTATACGTAAATTTTATTTTAATTAGAATATAAATCTACTATTATATTTCTTATAATTATAGGCTTCTACTATCTAAAGTACTACTTAAATTAATTATTAAATACTTTATTTAGTAATCGTATTTTATAGGACGATAATAGACTTATCCTATATAATTATATTATAGTATTTATTATCTTAAACTAAAGCTTAGTAGGCAGATTAGCACTTAATCTTATTTTAATTACCTTTAGAATTATTTTTTAGCCTACTCTCTTAGCACTACTATTTAGTTTATAAGTATATAATAGGATCGTAATAAGTTTAATTTTTTAATTAGTTATCTATTTCTTAAAATATAAACGACTATACTATAGTGCTATAGTAGTATTATTATTTTAAATAAGTATATAAATCTTAAAATTATATCTTATAAAAAGTAGTTTAGTAAAGTTTTTAAAGACTTCTATAATTAATTTTAAGCTCTTTAAGTAAAAATTATAATTATATATCTTTCTACTAAAATTATTCTTTAGAATTATGCTCTATTGCTTACCTAATCTATCTATTAGTATATTAAATAGGTTTTATAATACTTAAAAAAATAGTCGCAGTAATTATTTTCTTAGTTTTTTAAAAATTACTTACGTTATATAAATAGTAGAGTAGTATATATATTTTAAATAAACTATACTATTAATTTTAATATTTTAAGTATACTATACTAATACTTATAATACTGCCTTTTTTAAATACCCTAATTACTAATACTATATTTACTCGCTATTAATTTAGAGATAATTAACTTATAATTTTTAAGTTTTATAATTATCTCTTATAGTATTAATTATAAAGTAAAAAGTAATTAGTTTTTATTTAATAAATATAAAATTATACTTATATTATAATTTTTTTAAAATAATATTCTACTTTAGTATACCTATATATAAAGTATATTTAACACTTAGGTACTAAATACTAATCTTCCCTAAATAAACTTTAGAGATAATATTAATATAAAAGTTTTTTACTACTATAATATTTTTAAATATTAAATTTTTTATACGAGGACTATTTATACTATATAAAACTTACTTTAGAATTTAGTTACCTATTTTAATAATTACTAATACTTATATTTTAGTTTTAATACTTTTAATTTTAGTTACCTTCTTAAACGTTTTAAAAATAAGTATTAAAGTATTATTAATAAAATATATAGTAGTATTACTATCTAAAATAGTATTTTTTAAAAGAGGATATATATTAAATATAATAGTATTATAGACTTCTATACTTTCTTTAATAGATATAAGTATTAAAGGATCTATAATAGTGGTTATAATTTTTTTTAGATATACTATTTTAGTATTAGTGTTTACCTTTTAATTTTTAAAGTTTTTCTTTTTAATCTTTATTTATAGATTAGTATATTTAGCCTACTATAGGTAATTAAGAATTTTTTTCTTATTAGCGCTAAAAAGTATAATTAGTAGTAATTTTTTTAGGTATTTTTTTATAACTGCGGTCTTAAGTCTATAGTAATAAATTAGCTTTTAGCAGTAGTAAGTAGAGTTTAAATATTAATAAATAGGCTTACGCTTAGTTTAATACTTATTTTAATTTTTACTAGTGCTTATATTAGTATTAGAGCTATATTTACTAAGTAGTATAAATACTATTAATCTCTTTTTATATATTTGTATATTAATCGAACAAATAGTGTGGCTATAGTGGCTCGGGGCGACCAAAAGGGGTTTCGAAAAAGAAGGAGTATGTGCATGTCTTTATTCTCTTTTTATAATTAGAGCGTAGAGACTGCTACTAAAGTATTATAAAAATAACGTTTCTAATCTTATTTAGGGTTAAAAAAAGTTATTTAAGTATTAAATTACGCATAATATCGCGCTCTATTAATTATATTTAGTTAAAAGTAATTCTTTACCTTAGTATAATTAAGAAATTATAAATAATTATTTTTTTTTATATTAAGTATTTTATATATACGCGCCTTTCTATAAAGGAGTTTCTATTTATTATATTATTAATTAGGATCCTGTCTTCTATGTTTAGCCTTTTTAAAATAAATATAGTACTATACTTACACTAGATTTTATATATTAGTATTAATTAGTATAAAATTAGCTCTAAGTATACGTATTATCTTTTAAAGTATTAGCTTTTAGTAATTTAGAATTTTAATTATTATTAGTTTTAAAATATTAGGGTATACTATTTTATTTACCTAGTCCCTAAAATTTTTAAGATAATTATTATTTATAAACTAATTAGTAAATAGTGCTTTATATTCTACTATTTATATAAAATACTATTCTACTTATATTTTATATTTCTTAAAATTCTTCTTGTATTATTTCCTAATTATAAAATTATTAGTATTTAAAAGGGCTAGTTAAATAAAGAGTAAAGGATACTAGAATTAATAATCTTTAATAAAAATAATATTTTTTTTATTAGAATTAACATCTTTTTAAATCCCTTTCTATACAGTAAGGAATTAAAATTATATATACTAATTAGGCTAGCTTAAGTAGCTTATTAGCTAATAGGGCCGTATTAGAATCGGGTCGGTTATTATAATAGATTAATTAATAAGTAATTAAAGAAGAGGAGGAATAGACTTAGTTTAATAATTAAATATATTAGTATAACGGTAAAGAATAATTAAAGTATATAAAAATAAGTACCTATTAGCGTTAAGTTATATAGAAAGAATTGTTCTATAGTTTTAAAACGCTAGACTTATAATTATAGTAAACTAAATAATATTTATTTTTAAAGTAAAAAGTAAATTAATATTATCTATAAAACAAGACGATTAAGAATAAATATATATATAATAGATAAGCAATTAGGTAATTTAGTTACGTAATTAACCCGTAATTAGAAAGAGTATATAAGTCTTAATATTATAATAAGTGCTTACTTCTCTTCTTAATAAATATATTACTAATATATACTTAATATATTTTTATAAAATCTTTTACTACTCGCTTTAAAATAGTATAATAATTAAGTATAAAATAATTATTATTACTACTACTATTTAAACTAAATAAACTAGTACTACTATTATTAGCTTTACTAAAACCTATAAACCCTCTAAAATAAAAATTAGCTAGCCTAAGTCGTTAATAGTATAGACTAAAAAAGTATAGTTAAAAGAAATTATAGAATAATTATATATATAAAATAAAAATATAAAACTAATATTAACTTTATATTATACTTTTTAAAAGAAATAATAATTTTTTTATAATAATCTATATAGTAATTTTATAATTTATATTTAATATACTAATATTAGAATACGTATTAATTATATTAGTATAATATCTTTTAGATTAGTTTATTACTTTAGCTAGCCTATATAAAGGACTAAATTTTTTATTTTAAATACTATATATCTACTACTGTTTTTCCTCTAGTAATTAATAAAATTATAAATACTTTTTAAAAGTTTTAATTTAATAGTAGTCTATAATTAGCTTTATTTTCTCTCTAATAATACTCTTTTAAATTTTAAATAATAGCTATTTTAAATTACTTTCTTTAGCCCTTCTACTCGTAGTAATATTAGTTTTAATATAGCTTATTTTTAAGTAGTTTAATATTTACTATACTTATACTTTAAAGTAAATAATTTATAATTAATAACTTATACTTTACTATAAAACGCCTACTTTATTAAAAATCTAGTAAAAGTAATACTTATATATTTAATTAATAAATTTATTTATAAGTATACTCTATTTTAGGGTAAGTATATTAATTAAAAATCTAATTATTACTAGTAAAATAAGAATTTATAAATTAGTATTTCTAGTATAACTTTTTTATTGTTAGGAGTAAGTAATACCTAAACTTATTAGTCCTAATTAGTTTTTTTTATAAAGGGGTAGCTTATTTTTTATTTTTAAAAGTAGTCTTTTATATCTTTTACTTCTAAAAATAAATATTATTTTACTTTTACCCTTAAGAGTAAATACTTTTACTTTTAAGAGTAAATACTTTTATACTTTTATTTTTAAAAATAAATACCTTTACTTTTAAAAATAAATATTTTTATATTAAGAGATAGATATTATTATACTTATACTTTTAAAAATAAATATTTTTTTACCTTTATTTTTAAGAGTAGATACTTTTACCCCTAGAGATAAATATTTTTTTTACTTTTAGAGGTAACCTAACCCTATTTTAGTAGTATAGTTTAGAAATATAGTATTTTTTTTATACTAAATAGGTCTACTCTTTACTAAGCTTATAACTTACTTTTATTATTTAATTTTATTTATTTACTATTTTTACTTATATTATTTTTTTATTTTTTACGCCCTTTTAGTTTATAAAATTTTTTTTTTATTTTTATACTCTATTACTCTATATTATATTAGCTAATAGTTTTATTAAAAATTTAAATTTTAGTTAATATTTATAGTAACGATAATAAAACTATATAAATATATATATAAATTTAAAACTATTTTTTTTTAATAAAAAATATTTTATATTTTAATTTTATACTACCCCTATATATACTTACAGGGGGGAAGTATTAAAAAAAGTTTTTTATATAACTTTTTTTATACACTATTATATATTCTTAAACTATTTTTATTATATAAAATTTATTATTTATACTATACTATAAATTATTATTTAATTATTTATTTTATTTATTTTATATTATTTTTTAATTTACTATTTGTCTTTAAGCTACTAGACGCCCTAATAATAATAAAAAAGTAAATTTATAAATTATTTTAATTCTAATACCTACTCTAATTTTTTTTTTTGATTAATATTTTTCTATTTTTTACTCTTTTTACTATTTAACTTTTTATTACCTATTTATTATCTATTTTTTAGTTTTACTATTACGAGACTAAAGTAGTTTAGTTTTAAATATTACTACTTTATATATATTATAATTATTTATTTATTATTATTATATAAGTATACTATTTTTATTAGCGTTAATACGTATATAGAATAGTTATTAATTTATATTATTATATTTAAAATTTTTTACTTTTTTAAGTACTTACTATATTTTAATATTACTAACGCTAATACTCTAGCTATTTTCTTTTTTTTTAATATATTATTTTTACTATCTACTTTTTTACTATATTTTTTTTTAAAGTAATAATAGTATTATTTTTATTATTTTTTATTCTTTTCTTTTTTTTTAGGCTAACCCCCTTAAGGCTTTTTTAAAGTTTTATAGCTAACGCGTTACTAAACTTAATATTTTTATTTTATATATACTTATTATAAATCCGTAATAGCTTATTACCGTTTTTTTTTATTTAGTATTTTACTTATATAGTACTAGTTATTTAGATTTATACTATTATTATTTATTATTTATAATTTTTTTTTACGCTACTATTTTTTTTTTATAAATTTTATTACTATCTAAACTACGTTATTTAAGAATCTGGCTAGTTAATTTATTTAATATATTTTTATTTTTATTATTATTTTTATTAATACTACTATAAATAGTAGCATATTTAATTACTAGTTTAAATTTTTATTTTTTATTTTTTATTTTATATATATTATATATTAGTACTATACCTTTATTATTAAAAATAAAATAGTATAAAAATTTATATATTATTTATACTTATTTATATAGTAGAGCCTGCATAAATTTTTTTAAAATATTATTCTTTATTTTAGTTACTAACTTATTTAGTATATTTTTTAGATTAAACTAGCTCTTATTAAAAAATTTATAATAAAAAAATGCTAATACTACTAAAAGTAATATAAATAAAATCTCCCTACGACTGCGTTAGTAATATAAAAAAATAAAAAAAAAGTTAGAGTTTAGAGGGGGGGTATATAATAAATTTTACTATTTAACTTCCTTTTTAATTTTACTTAAGAGTTTTTTTTATAAATAATATAAAATTATATATATCCTCTATACTGTTAATTAAAAAAATTAAATTTTTAATATTTACGTATTATAGTACTACTAATTTATAATTTATTTTTTTTAGTTATTTATATTTAGTATATTAACTATTATACCTATTTTATTATTTTTTTAAAGATTATATTTTATGTTAAAAATTCGTATTAACATAAATAATATATACTTATTTATTTTTAAATTATTTTATAAATTATATTATTTTTAATACTACGCTACTATAGTTACTAAATATATTAAAAAAATATTATATTTTAAGAGCTATATTACGGTTTATGCTAGCTTTAAAATTAATAATATTATAAACTAAAAAATTATATTTTCATTACGTACTAAGCACTAGTTTATATAAATTAATAAAATTACTTATATTTTTAGGAACTGTTTTAAAAACAGTTATATAAGTTTAATATTTATTATTTTATAATAATTTTTTACTAAATTAAATAGTTTATAATTATATTTTATACTATATATTATTTTAAATATTTATTCTATCTACTTACTTTTATTTTTAGATTTATTTTAGGCAGCGCACTATATAGCTAGAATAATACTAAGTTTTTATAAAAAAAATTTTTTTTATTCTTATTATATTTTTTATTTAATTAATTATTACTATTACTATACTAATAGGTTTTTAGCTACTTTTTTACTAATAGCTTATAGTATAGTATTTTAAGTATTAAATTAAAATCTAATAACTATAATATCTTTACTATTTATATATTTATTACTAGTATATTAGCCCCTAAAGAGTTTTAATATATTATACAGGGGGGTGAAAAAAAAAAGCGTAATTAAAAAAGATACCTTTTTTAAAGTTATATAACTTTAGAATTAGTAAGCTAAAAAATATGAAAAAAATAGTATTTTAAAGAGAAAGACTAGTAGATTCTATCTACCCTATTAGGGGCTGCTTACTAAGGGGTTTAGAGGTTAAAAAAAATTAGTAAATATAGAAAATTTTTAGAGTCCTACTTTAGGCTATTATAACTTTTTGTTTAAGGTATAAAATTTGCTTATTTTTATATATATTATAATAGTATCTATAATATATAAGTATATATAATATTTTTATATATTTATATATTAATTATATAATTATATATAAAAGTCACTTTTTCAAATTTTTAATAATAAACTAGTAAATAATATATTACTAGTACTTAGTATAGTAGCCTTTAGCTTCTATAACTACCTTATAACGGTTAGGGAGTGATAAAATATAATTATTAATATCTTTTTAAGGTATTTTATTCCACTCCTTATTAATAGCTCTTTTAAAGGCATTTATACTATTTAAACTATTTTCTACACCTAAATTAGCCTTTTTATTTTTAATTAGCTCTAATTTTAATAAACCCTATATATTTTTTATAGGGGCTAAATCAGGACTATAGGCTAAGTAAAGAAATAGTTTAATTTTGTTATTTTTAAACTAAGTTAAAACGTCCCTAGTTATATAAATAGGGACGTTATCTTGTTAAAATTGCTAACCTAAATTAATATTAATATAAAGATTATAATTATAATATAATATATATATATATATATATATATATATATATTATTATATTATTAAAAAAAGGGGTAAAAAAGGATTATAAAACTTACCCCTTTTTATATAGAGTTTAACCTTAGGTATAAGGACTTTATTTATATAGTCCTTACTAGTGTAAGAAGTCGAAGAATTAGGTATTTTAATAAATACTAAATTACTTCTACCTCCTACCTAAATTGTATCCTAAATATGTAGGGTAACGTCGTAGCCTATAAAATAATTAATATAATTAATATTAAAAAACTAAAACTATAACTTAAAAATATATAAATAGTTATATATTTTAAAATTTTAAAAAGTTAAAATAACTTACTTTATAATTAGCTAACAGCCAATTCTCTTCTAACTTTATTATTACCCCTTTTTCTATAGTATTCTCTTCTAGCTTTACCCCTTTATATTGCTAACTTATTAGAAAATATTATTTTATTTAATTTTATATTGTTAATATTTTTTAATTGTTCTTTAGCGTATTTTAATTTTTTTTTAGCGTTTTCTTTGTTAATTATTGGTTTTTTTTTACTTATATTAATAGAATAGTCCTTTTTTTTTAAAAAGGATTATAAAGTCCTTTTTGTAATATTAAGACTATTTTCTATTAATATTTTTTTATTTTCTTTTTTAGGACTTCTAGTTAAGTCCCTATTAATAACTCTTTTTTCTCTTTAAGTTAACTTTTTTACTCTGCCTTGTTTAACCTTTTTTATATTATTATTATTATTATTTTTTTTATTATTTTTATCTTTAATACGCCTTATAGCGTTATAAATAGTACTTAGTGATTTATTTAAAGTAGTAGTAATTAAAGTAGGTAAATTATTTACTTTTAAAAGAAGATTAACTTTAGATTTAAGTTTTAAGAATTTTGGCTCCATTTTAATAAAATAGGAGTTTAAGTTTATAAAAGTAAAAGATATTATAATATACTATAATATTAATAATATATCACGTAATTAGTGATTATATAAGTCTTAGCATTATTTTTATAATTAATATAATTATATAATTAGATTATTAATATACTTCGAAAATATAGTTACGTGACCTATAGTAGGCCTAAAAGGGTATAGTTAAAATTTTAGTTAAATATATTTACTAAATAAAAAGTTATAAGAACCTAAAAAAGGGATTTAAAAAATTGCTATGTTTAGGTAATTTTAATATATTACACGTAATTAATAACTAGTACGTAAAGTCCTTATATAATTCCTTGTAATTTTCTCTTTAAAACGGTATTAGTCGCGTATTTTTAGGCTTAGTAATTAATTTTATATTAATTTTTAAAAAGGGTATCTTTTTTAATTACGCTTTTTTTTTTCACCCCCCTGTAAATAGATAATAGTTTTATTTACTAAATTAATTACTATTCGGTTACTAGTAAAATATTAATAAAATATATTTAATTATATAATAGTATTTTACTAAAAGAGTTTAGCCTATTATATTTATATTTTTAATAGGGAGCGTTGTATTAAAATTATAATAAATTATAATTACTTATAGTATTATTTACTCTAGTTAACACTACGCGATTTACTTTTAGTAAAAAAAATTTAATACTATTATATTAAATATTTTTTAGTTTTTATATAAAAAATAAAATTATATATTACTAAATATTAACTACTACTAAATCTTTTTTTAAAAAGTTTATATTTATAATAGGCTATTATTAGGTAGTGTATAAGGGTTTATTATACTAAAAATATAATTTACTAATATTTTATTTTGTACCTACTAGATAAACTAATTTTCTTTTACTATAAGTAATAAATATTTAATTAATTTTAAAAAGTTTTTAAAGTCTTCTATACTATACAGCGCTAAATAGCCTAATATAATAATAGTATAAAGTAGTTAGAGCTAATTTACTATTTACTATATTAATAATAGATTTTAGAGGTAATTATAGCCTTTATTTATAAATAGATATATAAAGAGACTATTTAATATTTAAATTTAGTTATAAAATAGTACTACTAGTATTTTTACTTAATTTTTTTTAGTACTATAAAAATTAAAACTTTTTTTATTTAATTTCTTTATGGTACCGCCCTATATTCTTATATACTATTACTTAGTATACTTAAGACCTATAATACTTTACGAAATAATTATAAAATATAATATAAATTTTTTTAAAATTACGCGCGTTATCTATTTTCTAAATTTTTAAATTATACATAAAAAGGTCGTTTATAATCTTAAAGTATATTTAGTTTTTAAGTAAATTACTACTAATTAATATAATATTTAGTTTTAAGCTTATCCGGCGTAATTCTTTTACTATTTAATAGTATAATACTATTATTATTAAGTATAGTAATAAGTACGTAAGCTCTTTAGGGCGCTTATATATATTTTTAAGTTAAAAAGTAATTAAATACTCTTTATAAAGTAACTTATATAGTTTATTAAATTTAGGGTTATAAAAATTATTATAAATTTTAACTAACTAAAAAAAAAAAAAAAAAAAAAAATTAGTGCTAGAAGACGACGCAGAAAAAAGAGTTCAAAAAAATATTTTTAAAAAAGTTATTTAGTAAAGTTTATTAAAAATACTTTTAGAGGGATTATATAGTAAAGTTTATTAAATAAACTTAATAATTTATTTTATAGATTATTTATTCTGTTTTAATAGTTTAATTTAAATTAATTTAATTATACACTATACTATTATTAATAAGTAAAATATATTTATTTTACTATAAGTTAGTTATCTATTTTATTATAATTACTTACTATTATTATATTATATAGTTTATTCTTAGTATTAAGGTTTTATTTATATTAGTAATTTTAGTCTTAATATAAACCACGAGTAAATAGATTAATATAAAAATAATACTATTTTTATTAATTAAAAAAAGTTTTATAATAGCGTTAGACTTTTATATTATTAATAAGTTAATTATTATACTTAGCTTAGTTATCTCTACTATAGGCCTACTATTTTTTAAATTTTATTCTTTATTAGTCTATTTATTTTTTTTATTTTTATTATAAATTTTAAGTTATTTTTTCTGTATAAGTATATTAAATATATTTTAATTTATTAATAGCAATGTCTTCTCTATATCTAAAATAAAATTTTTATAAACTTTTATAAATTAGTTCTACTTTTTCTTTAACTATTTTAAGATAGACTTTTTATATTCATTTCGTTTAGAGATAGTTTTAATATTATTTAAATATATCTTAGTATAGTTTTAAAAAAAATATATAATTATATATATAAATCTTTTATACCGTTTTCTAAAGCTAAAATAATTTAATTATATTAAGTAAAAAACGTATTACTTTTACTTACTACGCCTACTACTTAGTATTATTTTTAATCTTTACTTTAGTCCTTTTTATCTTATAAATAAATATAGTTATAATTTTATTTTTAATTATATTTAATATATTTTTCCTACTCTTCTTAGTTAATAAAAGGATTAAAGTTATTTTTTACTTACTACTATTAATTTATAGTATATTCTTATCTAAAGAGGAGTCTACTACTTATTTTTATAACTTAGCTTACTTATATTAAAGTATATTTAATAGCCCTTTTAATACTATAGTTTTTATTATTACCTAAGTAACGATTTTACTTATTTTTTTTAAATAGAGTACTAAGGGTTATATTTATTATTAAAATTATAATTATATTTTTTACTATATTTTACTAGTCCTAGTTTAGCTTTTTTATTAGTTAACTAAAATTACTAGGTTACTAATTTTAAAAGATAGTTTTTATAAATATTTAAAGTATATTTTATATTAAATACTTATCGTAGATACTAGTATTATTAAAAATAAAACTCTTTAGTATTACTAGAAGTAAATTTAGCTATATTAAAAACTAAGCCTAATATAGATTTAAAATTTATTTTATTATTATTTTTTTATTTTCTATAACTAGGGCTACTAAATTAGTTTACTTAATACCCTTTTATATTATTATATATAAATTATAGAACTATTTTATAAGCTTATTATAAAATATAAGAATATTATAAACGTTAATAATTTTTATATTATTAACTAATAGCTATATAACTATATTATATAATATTTTTAAAATCTCCTAAGTAAACGTTTAACTATTTATTATTTTATAGTTAAAAATTTACTATATAGCTTCTTTAAGTTATAGATAATATAATTTTATTAAAAATTTTTTTTAGTTTTACAGCTTATATTTTTTATTATTTTAATTAGTCTATTTTTTATATTAACGTTCTTATTTTTTTTAAAGGCGCAATCTCGTATTTATTTTTATTTTTATTATTTAATTTAATAATTTTTTTATACGCTTTAGAGTCTAAAACGCTATTATATTAAATATAAAACTAAGTATAAGTATAGATATAGGTACGATTTATCTAAAATAGAGAAAATTGTTAGTAAAATTCTTTAAGTAATCTCCCTCTTCTCTTTTATAGACTTTATTTTTAATTAAGTTAGGCTTACTATTTATTACTAGCTAGTATTTCTAGTCTCTATACTATATTTATTATTTTTATTTATTAAGCTTTTTCTATTATATGGAGCTAAGTAGATAGTATATAAATATATATATATTTTAAAGCCTTATTAGCGCTTATAGTAGTATAGGGGGGTACTTAAAAAAATTTTAAATTTTTTAAATTTACCTATTACTCTTTTACGCTTAACTAGTAGCGCGCTTTTTAATTAATTTTAAAACTAAAAAAATTATTTTACTTTTTAATTATTATTATAGTAGAATTTTTATTATATTTAAATTAAATTATTTTAAAGCTATAGTTACTTATAAACGTATAAAAACGCTAAAAAAAAATTATTTAAAAAAAAAAGTTTAGGTAAAAAATAAATAATAGATTTTATTTACGCTAAGACTTACGCGTAAAACTTAGGCTATTTAATATTAAATTTTTATTATTATTTAGTATAGTCTAAATACTATAGAATAGTAGAGTAGTTTATTTTTAAATAATTATATTAAATTTCTTTCCTCTTTTTTCCCCGTATATAGATATATTATATTAGTTTATTTTATATTAAATAAAAAATATTACGTAGTTTCTATTATTGTATATAATAAATAATATTATAATTATCTAAATAGAGTATAGTAGTTTACTAAAAATTCTTTTTTTTTCTTTTATAGTACTAGAACTAGTTAAAAAAAAATTAAATTTTTTATACTTTATAAAGACTATTTAAGAGAATAAATAAAAACCTTTTCTATATAGCCCTCCGCCCCCCCCC
>JASEKS010000348.1:0-94517 GCA_030770415.1 Pleoardoris graminearum
AAAAACTATGCCTAAAAATGCTTAACGAGGGAGAAAAGGCATAAGAAAGTAATAAAATAAAAGAGTTTAACAATATAATAAGATAGTAATAAGAAAATAAAGAGCCAGTTATTAATTCGCTTAGGAATTAAAGGACTTTCCTTAAATAGTTAGGTAGCCTTAATATAAAAGGCTTTATTTTAAAAAAAAAAAAAAAAAAAAAAAAAAATAAGAACGCTGCTTATTATATAGTAAATACTAGTTTAGTACTACTTAGCGCTATATAGTACTAATTATACTAATTAGCTACTATATAATAAGCTTTAGTATTTAAAGTAACTTAAAACTACTATTAGTAAGGCTTTAGCTAATAATAAGAATAATTATTTTTATTTAGGCTAAGAGGCGTCTAATAAACGCTATATAAGGTATAAAACTAATTTTATAGAGTATAAATATTAGATTATAGATTTATACTATATTAAGTACCTCGTAGTTCTTTAAAAAAACTAATTTTAGTATATAGTTAAGCCTACTACTTTTATACCCTTTAATATAACTAAGGCGTATAAGAAAATCTAAAATAATAAAAAAAAAAGCTAATAAAAAAGCAAAGTCTATCTATAAGCGGATTATAGTAAACTTAATAAAATAAGGAAATAGTTTATAAAAATTTAGGGTAATTTAGCGCTAATTATTATATAGCAGTAATTTTAATTTTTTTAATAAATTTTATATATATAATAGCGCCCTTTATCTTTTAAATAAGTGTATAGAGTTTAGTGTTCTTCTTTATAATTATAGCTATTTAAATTAGATCCTTAAAAAAAAGCAAAAGAACGCTAAAACTAAAAATAATTTTAATAATTTCTAATTAAGTCCTAAAAAGAGTAAAAAGGGCGTAAGTATTCTCTATAGTAGTGTAATAGTATAGTTTAGGCTAATTTAGTACTATTTAATATATTTAATTACTAATATACTTTTTAGAAGTTTAGTACTCTCTATATAATAGCTCTAACTAGCTTAAAAATTAAATAAAACTATTAAACTATTAATTACGCTATTTAGTTTTAAACTTAGGTTTAGTTCTCTATACTATTTTTTTTAATAACTTTTTTTTACTATAGTAACTAATATACTTTTTAGACTTCTAGCTCTACTAGTTTAAATTTTATTTCTATTAATAGTAATAAGTATAAAAAGATTATATACTTTAACTACTAATTTAGCACTAATTATTATACTAAAAGTAAAATAACTAACTTTACTAAAAATTATAATTATTAGAAACTTTTGTTTCCCGGTAACTTTTTTAAAAAATAAGTAATAAAAAGTAATACTTTTATAAATTTTAAATAGGTAATTAGATAAGTTAATAATTTTTTAAGTCTTTACGGTTATTACTATAATATATAAACTTTTAATATAATAATTTAGGCCGGATAGTACTAATTTATAATAATTATAGTTTTTATTTTATTATAATATACTTATATATTTTTCGTAATTTTTTTTATTATACTATTAAACTATCCTAACTCTTAATAGGGCTATTTTTATTATTAAACTCCCTATAGGAGATACGTATA
This sequence comes from Pleoardoris graminearum, assembly GCA_030770415.1. Taxonomy (NCBI): domain Eukaryota; kingdom Fungi; phylum Ascomycota; class Dothideomycetes; order Pleosporales; family Didymosphaeriaceae; genus Pleoardoris; species Pleoardoris graminearum. Next base: position 1,569 of record JASEKS010000348.1, read on the forward strand.
AAACTATAAAAATAAAAAATAATAATTTTATTTTAAATAGGGAATATAGCTCTAAAGTAGTTTAAAATAAACTATTTATTTACGCTAAAGGCCTTTTTAGACTAATTTAGTACTTATAACTACTAAAAGGGAAAAAAGTAAATTTTTTAACTTTTTTAGAGTTTATATAGAATTATTTTAAACTATTTTCCCTTTTTTAAAAGGCCGGCCTTAGTCTTATTATACTAGTATACTTTTAAATAAATTATTATTTTTTATAGAAAGTCTATCCTGCTTTTATATTATTTAGTTTAGTAGGGTTATCCTAAATTTTTTTAAAATAATTTTAAATTATTTCTAAAACTTTTTTAGCGTTTTTATACTAATTAAGGCTTTTAGTTTTTAAGTATTTTTTTTATTTAAATAGTTTTACTATTTAATAAAATATTTCTATTAACTAGATTTATTATATTTATAGTTTATAATATATTTTATATTATATATATTATTACTAAATTAGTATAATATATTAACTATTAGCTTTTACTTATATAGTAGTATATCTTAGGGTTTATATAGTTCTAATAAAAAAAATAAAAAACTAAATAAACTTATTATAAACTTATAAGTTTAATTTTATATATAGTAAGTAAACTACTTATATATTTAATTACTATATTAGGACTTAACTATTTCTAGTTAATTTTTTTACTTAGTCTTATAGATTGTATATAATAATTTAAAACCTAGATCTTACTTTTTACTTTTAGGTTTAGTAAGAAGTATTTCTTATTTTAAAATATTTTCTAATACTTTTATACTACTTCTAGTTTTTATTTAGCTTTATTATAAATATTAATAAGTTTAGAGGCTAAGTAAAAAGTTTAAAAACTTTCTTTCTTATTTAGCGCTTATAAAAACTAATTTAGCTCTTTTAGGCTGTATCCGTAGTAGATTTAAAAGAGTATATACTTAGTAATAAAGTATTAACTATTATTATAAGTAAATTCTATATAAAAGATTTACAACGCCTAATTATTTTATTTTAGATAATAAAAAATATAAAGATACTATTTAAAAGTTTTATTTTACTATTCTATCTACCTATTTATTTATAGGTAAAAGGCGAAAGTTAAGATTCGCCTTAAATTTAAATAATAGTAGAAAGTATTTTAATACTTTATTTATATAAGTAGACCTCTATTAGATAGTACTATTTTTAAATTTTTATAAAATTTTATAACCTCGTAAATCTAGAACTAGACTAGGTTAATACTATTTTAATTTATTTTTACTAGTACGTAATAGACTATTTTAAAAAAATAGTTTATAATTATAAAGATTACGTTATAAATACTTCTAGTAAAATAATTAGAGGGTAAGTTTATAATAAAATCTATAGTTATGTATTACTATAGTCTATTAAAAATAAAAAGTAAATAGAAGAGACTATATAGTTTATATATTTTTAAATTAGCACGCTAATAGTACTTATAGTTATAAATATAGTTAATAACGTTCTTAAATATACTTATTTATATATATTTATATTATACGCGTTTAAAAGTATACTTTATACTAAAATACTTTAAAAGGGGACTATTATAGTATTTTATAATTACTCTTATTTTATTTTTAGGTATATAGGGTTGTATTAGTTTTATTAATTTTAATTTAGCGCCCTCTAGACTATTTAGTTATAAATTATTATTATTATTTTTAGATAGATTTAACTTTTTATTTTTTAGGTCTATTAGGTATTCTAAAATAGTTATTTTCTTTTTAAATAAATTACGTAGCCTAAAGTTCTAAATTTTTTTTATAAATTTTAAGTTATATTTATAGTTTATTTATATATAAATTATTATTATAAAAACTATAATTCTATTAACCTTTATAGTAAAAAGTTATAATAGTTTTTTTATAAGTACTATAAAGGCTATATTATATTTATACTTAGCTGTCTTAGACCCTAGTATATAATTAGAGTAGTAAAATAGGGTATTAGTTAAATTTATTAATTTTATTTTATAAAATACGTTAAAATCGTACTTAAAAAAAAGTAAGTATAATTATACCTAACGCGGTAATAGAGTTTTTATTTATATAAACTATTATAAATTATTATAATTTATAAAAATTCTAAAATAAATACTCTATAGATATTATTTTTAGTATTTAATACTTTTTATAATAGTAAAGAGTTTTTTATTATATATATTATAATATTATTACGCGCTATTTAACTTTTTTAAATAAAAGTCAACTAGCTACTACTAAAATAATCTATTTTTTTTTAAAACTAATTAGCTTAAGATAGCGCTAATAGCTTTATTAAAGGCGTTAGTTTAAATTTAAGTTTATTTTTTATACTTAAAATACGATAGTATTAGTACTTTAAAAAAAATATTTTAAAATTTTCTAAAAGTTTTTTTACTAGTATTACCTATATCTATATAAACGCTTTTTTCTCTTTTTATAGCTAGCCTGTCTTTAGTACTACCTAGCGCCTTTTAAGTTAATTTAATAAGTAGTAGGGCTAATTAATAAAATTAGTTTATAAATCTATAATAGTAGTTTTTAAAACTAATAAAGATATAAATATTACGTATATAAATAAATTTAAACTAGTTTTATATTGCCTTAACTCTAATTAGGTTTATTAAAAGGCCCTTAAGTAAAATAATAAAGCTAAAATATTTTATAGACGTAGTATACTAAGAATACTTTTTTAAATTTAAGTAAAGCTTTATTTTATATAAATACTATAATACCTCTTTTATATAATTTTTATATTTTTCTTTAGTATCCGAGAAGATAAGTATATTATTAAGATATATAATATAGATTATATTAACTAATTTAGTTAGTATTTATAGTATAAGCTATTAAAACTACGTAGGTATATTTATTAAGCTAAAAAGTATAATTATATACTTAAAATAGTTATATTTTATACAAAATACGATCTTCTATTTATTATTTTTTATAATATAAACGCGATAGTAAGCTTTTTATAAATTAAGTTTAATATAGATTTATATTTTTATAAGCTAGTTTAGTAACTCTGTAATTAGTAAAAAAATATTATAATTTTTAATTATAATCTTATTAAGGCCTCTATAGTCTATATAGAGCCTAAAACTATTTTCTTTTTTTTTTATAAAATAAATAGAGACTTTAATTAAGAATTTTAATTACTAAATCTACTTATACTTAAAATATTTTTTTATATACTTTTTAAGAACCTCTAATTTAGTAACTAAGAAATTATATATAAAATAATATAGAGGATTAGTACTAGATTTAAAATTAATTTTTAGATTATTTAATCTATAGTTTATAGGGATCTTAAAATCCTTATTTAAAATTAGATTTAAAAAATTAAAATATTTAGGCAGTATAAAGTATTTTTTATATTTATTTAGTTTATTTTAAACCGGAATCTCTATTAACCCTACTAGATATATATATATTTAAGTAGTTAGGTTATATATAGTACGCTTAAACTCTTTTATACTTTTAAAAATAATTTTTTTAATAAAAATATTATTTTTTTTAGGGTTATTTCTAAAAAAGATCCTTTAAGTAGTAATATTTATTTTTAGATTCTTTTAGTTAAACTAAAATAAGTCTAAAAAAATTTTATATTAAAAGAAATTTATAACTATAAATAGAATTAGCTAAATTTAATTTTAACTATATAAGTTAGTTAAGTCTATTTTAGTAACTATAATACTATAAATAGTTATATTAAAACTATTTACCGCTTATACTAATAGTCTATTAAAAGTAATTACTTCTAAGCCTATTTCCTTTACTAGTTTAATACTTATAAAATTTAAAATAGATTTTAGATCTATTAAGGCTTTAATATAGCTTTTATTTATAATTTTAGTTTTTAGGGTAACTATTCTCTTAAATTAGTTATATAACTAGTTAAATAAACTACTAATATATTTAATCTTAGGTATTTTTAGTAAATAGCTTATAATAGTTTTAATATAGGCAGTAAGTACTATAATTACTTTTATCTTTTCCCTTTTTTTACTTAAATTAATAACGCGGCCTTTTTAGTTACTTTTTTAAACTTAAAGACTACTAGCTTATTTTTATACTAGTAGTTAAAAGTATAGTAGCCCTTTTTACTATAATAATAATAAATTAGTATACTAATAAGAAACTCTATTTTAGTTAATAGCCTATTAAACTAGTTAGTACTTAATTATATCTATTAGTTTTATCTAAAGCGTTTTTAGGGTTTAGTAAATTTTTTTATATTTTATATATTTTTTTTAGGTCCTCGTATTCTAAAATTACTAAAATTAATTATTTTTTATATTAACTAAAAAAAATTAGTCTTTTTTTTTACTTTAGTAATAGTATTAATTTATTATTTTTCTAAAATCTATAGTCTAGCTTAAAGATTTTTATTTAAGTAGCTTATAAAGTTTTAGACCTATTAGAGTTTCTTATTAGCTTTAAATATATTTAGCTCTTCTTAAAAAGGGCGAATATAGTTTAAGAGTTTTATAAAGAACTATTTAAATAGCTAAATAGTTTACTTAAAATTAATTTTAGCCTTATTAGACTATTATAGTAGTTTTTTAAAAATATTTAGTATTTTAACTTTTAAAAGATTTTAAGTTTTTTTCTATAATAGATTAGTACTAAGTTTTAAAATAATCTTAACCTTTTAGATAGTTTAAAGGGAATTATTAATATAGGTAATAGTAAATTTAATCTTTAAAATTTCTATTAGAAAATAAATTAATAATTAGTAAAAATAGCATTTATAATTATTTTTTTAAAAGTTAAAGTTACGTCTACCCTTTTTTTTATAAATATAAGGGGCCTTTAGTATTAATAAATATATAGTTAAAATAGAAATTAAAGTAGTATAACCTTATAAAATAATTAAATTTTTTATAATTATGACTTAGTCGCTTACGTTAAAGTATTAGTAAATATTAAATAGTTATTTTTTTTTTATTCTTAACTTATTAGAGCTAAGCACGTACTTTCTTAAAATTAGTAAATATAAAGGGTTTTAATTAAAATAAAAATATTTAACTATAATAGTTAGCGGCTATTTATACTCTTTTATATTTTAATAGGCCTAATAAAGGCGTTTCTACAGCTTATATAAAATTTTAAAGAACTTAAGTATTAAAAATACTAAAAAAAAACTTAAAATTATTTTTAGGTTTCTTAATAATTTTAATATTTTATAAAACTAATATATTATATATAACTAAGTAATAAGACTCTCTTAGAGCTATATTATACTAAATTACTTCTAAAAATAAGAGAGTAATTTAAATATTAAGAATTAGGGTAGAGTAGTAATATAGTATAATATATAAATTAAATTAAATATATATTATTTATAAAAGTAAAGAGATAAATTATTACTAAACTAAAACCCCGCAGCGTAGACTATATATTTCTTATTATATAAGTACGCTTTTATTTAAAACAGAAATACCTAAATTGTAATAATTATAGATAAGAATACTTTTAGAAAAATTAAAGCAGTAGATAATAATTAGTTTTAAAATTTAAAAAAACTAAAATAGAGGCTATAGTAATTAATTAAATTATTAATTTTATATATAATTATACGTAATATTAATAAAGCGATACAACGGCTCCGCATCGAAGAGCCGAGTCTAGCTGCAGCATGCTGTGTACGCCAAGGTTCCCCTGCCTTCTTCTCCAAGCGTGCGCGGTCCCGACGCAAGCCAACGGCAAAGGATAAACAGGAATAAGACGGGACCCCCTTACAGACATCTCCTGCCCATCGAACCCGTACAAAAACGAACCTATCCATTCGCTTATCCGCACGCAGACCGGCGTTAGTCTTCTCATATTATTTCCAACGACCGCCACATAACGCGATTATATCACGACACGATATCCTCTCGCAATCAAATCAAAAAATCCAACAACCAACGTCAACTCAGTACAACTCCGCGCCTGCCCTCTCTGCTCACGGCAGCGGTCACCCACCTTCTCTTCTCCTCTACTCATCGACCCTCACTGCGACCGCCACCTTCGCCAGCGGTGGTCACAGCGCAGCCAACACACGACAACAGTCCCTTCATCCCTATATATATATATCTTAAAAAGGACTAAGTCTCAAACTTACCCCCAACATCATTCCTTAGTTCAGTAGATCAATCTAACACCTCTTCACGTCCGGATGACTCCCTCGGCTACTACTACTCCAGGAAAAAGTCTCGTTTAATCCGAGGTCTATATTTTTGTTAGCAATTCGTATCCCTCACGTAACCTTTACTTTTATTTTTAAAAGTCATATCCTTTCTATACACTAAGGATACAGAGTAGAGCTATATATTATAGTTAGTAACTAATAGCCCTAGAGTCAGCCTAGACATAAAGGGTCTAATAGAATGGACGGTACATGGTACATATAATCGCAGCATCCTTCTACTAAAAGCCAGCGTGCCTTTTAGCTACAATACATCACACCGTGTCTATACGCAAGATAGAACAGTACGAGGGGGATCCCAATGGTATCATATTCATCTAGCCGAGAAATGCGTCCGAGAAACACCAGATGCAGCCACAAGAACCCTCCTCCGCCCGAGGGATGCCCGAATGCCTCCGTAATCCTCGGACGTAGACACCGCAACGTGCAAATCATCGCTCCGCAGTAAACGCCAAAATAGACAAAAGGGTATCGTAGCTATGTAATTGTGTACAGAAGGAAGACAACGCCAGTACATCAGACAAATCACTGGAGAATACGTCGCATCAATTACGAAGATGAAGAGGCAGAGTCTTCGGCGGCAAGCGAAGCGGCAGCCCGGGTGGCGGAAAGTGCTTTGATGGCGTTGTCGACTTCATTGCTGGCTGTCTTCTGCCACTTCTCGCGGGATTCTTGGCTGGCTAGAGCATCCGCGCCAGCTTCAGCGACTCGATCGTACAAAAGCCGTGAAACGTCGCGATTAATGTCGGTGTACTCATCTTTGGTAACTTCCTTCTTGACGTACAATGGCTTGAGGACGGATGTTACCATCAATTGAAGCTCTCGCTTCGTGGAGTATGAGAGCGATGAGCGGCTCGGAGACGAGTCCTTTGATCGTGGTGGGCTGTTCAGACCCGCAGAATGCTGACGATGTGCCCGTTTCCTACGATCTTGGCGCATATCATCATCTGCAGGAGAATACGGGGAGTATATTGGGGACAGCTGTTGATCCCGTTGTGTAGGGGAATCTGTCCGGCCGATGTTTAACGGCGGCGGAGTTGACATGCCGTGAGGGGTCGGGTAGACAGGGGACAGGCCGGGCGATGAGTTTTGAGGCGAACAAGCGCGGTCAACAATAATGCGCTTTGGTTGAGGTGCAGCGATTTCGCGGTCCTCAGCAAAACGATCCACCTCAACCTCCTGAAGGAGGGACTGCAAGAAGCCGGGTGCGATAGGATCGTCGCCGGTGTTAGTACCAGCAGGTGGCGGTGCGTGTGATGCAACCACATGACGACGTGCGGCAGCAGTAGTGGACGACTCAGCGGTGTTCAAGTTCAGCCGAGTCCGAGGTCGCTTCAGTTTACGTTCAGGTTGCGGTTCCGGCTGATCAGGTTCAGCTGGTGATGAGGTTACGGACTTGCGCTTCCGTCGACGGCTGTTACTGCTGACGCTAGCCGGACGCTGTTGGGAACCTTCCTCAGCAATCTGTTCGCGAGCTTTTTCGAATGCATTCCATGCCCGCAGTTCTTCCTGCGATTCGGGATCCTTGGGTGACTTGGGTGTCTGAGGAGCCTCGTGATGGAGTGTGCGGTTAACGGGCCGCTGTCGAAGGGTTGCGATGGTGTCAGCAGCTGCCCGAAGTCGACTTTCAGCGCCCATTTGACGTGCTAGTTCGAAACGCCGCTCCCATTCTTCGTTTTCTCGGCGTTGAATCATTGAACGTGATTCAGACTGATCATCTTCTTCGAACGGAAACTCAATGTCGAAATGGAGACGGTCCCAGACACTCTGCCATACACCGACCCACTCGTCCGGCGCACGAGAGTGGCGACGAGTACGCATTGTGCGGTTACGTGAATCGGCATAGGCTGCTGGACCACGCATTGTTGGTCGCTGGCCAGCTGCTCGCAGTAGCGAAGGGTTCTCCATGCAGTGCTGACAATACCATGGTCCACGCGTGGGCATGTAGTCAAGACCGGCACAGAAGACGTGGCAGTAGTTTCCGCAGCTATGGCACTCCATGAGCTGGGATGAGTCTCCAACATCATCGCACACCATGCAACAGGTATCAGGGCCCACCTCGTCCTCAAAGAAGTAGTCGTCTTCTACAATCATGGTGGGGTCGATTTCGGCGACCTGTCGCTTGTCTTGGACGGCATACGAGGATAATATGTCGCCTAAAAATCAAGGTTAGTAAAGACAATTACACATGCAGACCCTTCTACCGAACAAGGAGGGATACCTTAGATCATCCTGACGCGAAGCCGGACGACTAGTGGTCTCTCATTCTCGGTAGTCCCAAGCGATGCGAGCGTCCATAGGAAGGCTTGAGGCTTGAAGTAACGGTCTCCGCGCAGGGTTACATACCTCCGATCCTGCCACTGAGCTCGACCATGTTGAAGTTTGCTCGGCATATGGGGCAACTGTTTGCGCGTTCGACCCATGGTTTCAGACACTCGTTGTGCAGGTTGTGTCCGCAAGGCAAGAGATGCGCAACCAAGTCTTCATCTTTAGGAACAGGTATGGCTGGCGTCAAGACGATTTCGAGCAGTTTGTTAGGATGGCGCTCGTTATCGGGAACCTCAGCGCTCTCATTCACTAGTGAGACGTCGGTGGCGGGCGTTTGGCTTTCGTCTTGGGGGACGAGGTCGCCGAGGCAGACTATACAAGTCTCGGCCATTGGTTCGTTGGAGCGTGGGTAAAGTGCAAGAGAAGTGGCCGGTGGAGTTCATAAGTCGAGGATGGACAAGCGATCGGGGCGGGGCGGCTTTTGAAGTAAGTACAGCCAAGGCGCTAAGCAGCAGGGATCAAGCACCAATGCGTGACCAGCACCTGGAGTAGCGCTTGAGAGCGCCTGCGTCCACGGGTCCCGATGTTGAGTGGACACAGGTGACGGGTGGGAGAGTCGCTTTCCAGGCGACTTTGTTGCCTTGCCAGTTTCGTAGGTCCGATAAGAACGTAAAGGGATGTAGTCTGTACTCCACGCACGAGTCCCGGTTTCTGGTGCTTACCCATCCACGTGTCACCTAAACCACCCTGCTCAGTAGCCGTATGACTTGTTTAGGCCGCTCGGAATGCGAATATGGTTTCAGACTTTTTGGCCACCAATGTTACCGTTGCCGACAGGCTGGTTCAGTGGCCGCCAGTCGAAACTCTCTTTCAGCGTTGCGGCCGCAGTCATGAACGAGAGGCGTTTTTGTCGCCGTTCCTCTACTTTGAGAGGGCGAAGAGCCACGAGGAGCAAGCGCGAGGCTGCAGATAATCGAACTGTTTATCCGGAACGTCTTAAGTGATACCACTTGGTCTTACAGAACGGAATAGCTTCTGCCTAAAGTGGATCGAACAAGGCGCGTCACCGTACCCGAGTGCTTCGTTCACAGAACCGAGCGATAATGATTCTTGCCTACAAACCTTGACCGGAGGTCCGCTGCCGCGTTAGGTCCTTTGGTGAGGACCGCGCCCAGTCAAATGTACAAACACAGCAAATGCCCCTTGGGAAGCATCTGCGCTCGGTTTCATTCTTCAAGATTGACCACACACATATTGTGGGGATGGCCGGAGCCCGCTCCCGAAATGATTTTAAACAGTATTCTTATATTGTATTCTAACGAGTGGAGTCGCAGGAGCGGTATAGCAACCTTCCCGTGGTTTTCGGCTCTTCTGCGTCTGTCTCCCTGGGCAGATCCAACGCATTGCCGTGAGCGCCGATGGACGGTCAACCGCTCGAGCCGTGAGGTATCTCGTTCAACATGTGCAAATGTTTCGTCTCCGCATCGAGACCACGCAAGAGAGGCTTCCGAGTGCCCTACAAATTTCGCAAGCGTCAGTGATGATGTTGAAGAGGGACTTATGATACCGCCAGCGATTTGTTTATGCTTAACCGCCTCCCGCGCGTCTCGGCCGTAGTGGGCAGCTTAGTGAAACTCTTGCAAGAGACGGCGGATCGCAAACTTGCGACATGAGCGCATGGTCCCATGACAAACAGGCAGTGAAGCGCGTGATGGCGGTGTGAAGAGTGAACCCGTCAGCCCTGCCCTTGCCAGCTGTAAATGTGCCGAGCGCTAGTTTCGCCTAACCTAAATGGGGAAGGTCAAAGAAGGGCCTCCTGCTGGGCGCAGGTGCTCACGGCATTAATATTGGATCATTGTATCGGTGTCTTGTAGCAGACTGTTTTGGTATTTGGCTCCTGTGGTGGTCTTGCGTACTGTAATTTTAATGGGCATCGCCGCCACACAAGATCTGGGGTGTGGTCGTACTTGCCCCATTGTCTCGGCATGACGTCCCAGCGTACGAGCAGCCCAAACACACAGTTTGATAAAGCGTCTCGACGTTTCCCCCAAGAGTTAGAAGTCCGCATCCATCTAATTCTTCGATAAAATGGCTCAACCACGTCAATACGAACTTATCTTGCTGGGTGCCACTGGGTACACCGGCAAGCTCACCGCCGAGGCGATCAGCCAACATCTTCCGACCGACCTGAAGTGGGCAATAGCAGGGCGCAATGCAAACAAGTTACAAGGCGTCGTTGACGAACTCAAAAGACTGAGCCCCGACCGCAAACAACCGGGTAAGCTTAACCACTGGCTGCCAATGATCGATGGTGATCGCCTGCACTGGTTATCCAATGAAGCTCACAACACAACGCCACGCCCCTCTTCTACCGAGACCTTTTCATGTTCCTTACCAATTCCATAACTGATGGGAGTCTATGATCTTTCGCTGACAGGAATAAGATATGGAAATATGCGAACTCAAAGAAGCCCAGCTTACTTCTCTCGCACTCAAAACGCGCCTCCTCATCACAACCGTGGGCCCCTTCATGTTCTACGGCGAACCCGTTCTTGCTGCCTGCGCAAAGACTGGCACGCACTACTTGGACTGCACGGGCGAAGTTCCGTGGATTCATTCCATGATTCCTAAATACCATGCCCAGGCCCAGTCGACCGGCGCCATCATCATCCCCGAGTGTGGCCTCGACTCTGTTCCTGCGGATATAATGGCCTACGTCCTTACGTCGCACGTACGGAAAACGTTGGATGCCGGGACTGCTAACCTCGCTATGAGTTTTGTGGCAGGGAGGTCGGGATTCAGCGGGGGCACATGCGAGACGATCCTGCAAATGTTTGAGCATTACGGTGTGAGGAAGCTGGCCGAGACAATGACGCCGTGGTCGCTATCCCCTGTACAGCCCACCAAGCCTGCGAGGAGTCCGAAGGGCAGATTGCTCTACCGTCTGCTTGGCCTGATCAACATCCCTGAACTGGGCGGTATCCAAACGACATGGCTGATGGGGAGCGTTGATAGGTGCATCACGCATCGCTCCTGGGGCCTCTACGAATCGAGCGCGAAGGCGAGGTCCACGCCTAGCCTGTCCTACGGTGCGCACTTCAATTTCAACGAGTACATGCGTGCCTGGTCGCTTTTCGCTGGCGTCGCTGTCAACGTGGGCTTCGCGCTGTTTGGCCTGCTCTTCGCTTTCCCACCATCTCGCTGGATTTTGTCACCCCTGATCAAGCGCTTCCTTCTACCCAAGCCGGGAGAGGGCCCCTCGCGTGAGAGCATGAAGAAGGATTTCATGAGCTACAAAGCGCTGGCCGTCGCCGATACGGACAAGCAGGAGAAGATACTCGGGAAGCTGGACATACCCCACGGCGGCTACATCACGACAGCACAGACGCTGAGTGCAGCTGCGTGGGTCATCCTGCGAGGCCGATTGGACGATACGGAAGCGGGGAGGTTGGGCGGAGGCATACTTACGCCCGCGACTTTGGGGCAGCCGTTGGTGGAGAAGCTCGATGAGTTCGGGATCAAGATTGAGGTTGGTGTGTAAGAGCGGTTCCAACAAAGCAATAGTTAAACTAGCTTCGATATAGAGGAGGTCATGTTAGTTACGAGGATCATGACTGCTCGTCACGGGCTATAGACTTTACCTCGTCATCGACTAGGTAGCCGGATTTTCAGGCCCTCCGCTGTATGGATTTGGAAGATTGCTGTAATAGCTAGCCGTGGTATTCCTCGCTATTTTTTGCGCTGCGGGAAAGACAACGGAACCCACGTTCCTCCCTTCACATTGTCGGCCTTCAAATTGGCGACGCCCTGGGGTCCATGCGCATCAGTGCATTTTGGACACAGGAGTCATCTTCCCTTCGTTCACACGAATATTCGATCTGTCTGACCCATGCGTAGAGTTAGCGCGCTACATAATATTTACAAGATGGAAAGTAATCGTGGTAGTACCCACGTTGAACACTTTCAATATGTCCTTCTATAGTACATCCTGGAATAGGCCAGGAAGTTCTACGCGCACAATCCCTCGTTGTGATATCTTAGCATAGCCACCCACAAGCATGTCTTCCACTACAACTCCATCTACAACTCCCGCAACAGCCCAGCATCAGCGATATCCGTTAGTGCCTCCACCTTCAAGCCCTCCGTCCCTTGGATCTTGTCTTCCAAAACATTCATCCTTCTTCTATACAGCTCGTCGATGAACGCCGGAATAAACGTCCCCGGCCCCTTGACATCTTCCCTGACAGCCGCCGCCTCAGCCGCAATCTCATAGTGCAGGATGCCCGCCACGGCCGCCCCAAGCGTGTCTTTCGGCGCCGCAGCCATGTACGCGGATATCGTTGTGCCGAGCGTACACCCACTCCCCGTCACCATGCCCAGGTATGGGTGTCCGTTCGATATCGCGTAGGTCCGCCGACCATCAGATAGGACATCGGTGGCGCCCGTCATGAGCACGACATTGCGCTCGCGACGCGCGACGCGCTCGACGATGTACGCCTTCTGCTCCAGCGTGTAGATCGCGTCGCCGCTGTCGACACCCCGCTGCTGACTCGCCTCCTCTTTCGACACCACGGTGAAGCCCGACGCCTGCGCCACGGCCAGAATCTCCCGCTCGTTGCCCTTGATGAGCGTGAAGTACCCGGACGCAAGGAGGTACGCGAGCGCCTCTTTGCGGGCGGACGTGGCGCCCGCACCAACGGGGTCGAGCACGATGGGCGATCCGGCGGCGTTGTAGGCCGCGATGGCGAGGCGGTGGTTGTACAGGGCGTCGGGGGTCGCGGTGCCCATGTTGATGACCAGGCCGCCGCCGAGCTTTGCGAGGTCGGGCGCTTCGGCACCGTTGTTGGACATGATGGGCGAGGCGCCAATGGCAAGGGCAACGCTGGCGGCGAAGTGCTGGACGACGAGGTTGGTCATGTTGTGGGAAAGGGGCGATTTGGTGTGGACGGCTTTGGTGGCGCCGATCGCGGTCGTTTGGAGGCGGTCGAGAGAGGTCCAGTCATCGTTGGGGGAAGGTGACGCTGATGTGGCGAAGTTTGGAGGCGTGGACAGGAGAGTCTTGAGGTTGGCAGCTGCTTGCTCGACGTCCTGGGCGCCCATGATGGCAGACACGACTGCCACGCCGTTGATGGATTTTGGTGCTGAAGCGTCGGATGGAGCATGGAGTTGGTAGGTGACTCTTTGGACGTTCAGAGCGTTTACGCCGCCTATGCAGACCGTCTTGATCTTCTGGGAAGCTTCATCGGCCGTGTGAAGGTACCGTAGAATCTTCCGTACGCCGTTGATGCCAATGATGTCTTTGGTGTCCTTCTTCGTTGAGGTAGCATAGAGGGTGCCGATGCCCAGGTAGTCTGCTCCTCGTTCGACGGCTACGCGTGCTTCTTCTATGGAGGACACACTAGCTCCTATAATCTTGGTTTCGCCCAGGAGTTTGCGGGCTTCGGCGACGTTCATGTCATCTTGACCAAGGTGGACGCCGTCGCACCCTACTGCAAGAGCCACGTCGACGCGGTCATTGATGACGAGAGGTACATTGTGCTTCCTGCATGCCCCATGGAGTGCTTTTGCGGTCTTGATGAGGTCGCCTGTGTCACTTGTCTTGTCTCGGTATTGCACTACGGTCACACCTGCCACAATGATTAGCGAAAGTCGTTTGAGAACAGTGTACCACTCCAGGACGGGCAATGCAACGACCGATTGTACTGTAGTTGGAAATGCATGGATAAACTCTGGATCGGAAATTATGTACCTCCAAGGAGGGCTTGCTCAACAACCTCAACGAGGTTGCGTGATCCCAAAATAGCCTCGGTCGAATCAGTGACGAGGTACAGCGAGTAATCGACCTGATGCTTCATCCTTGCAGCGTGTACGGAGGGTCCCGGACCGACGGCTTGGTGTGCAGAGGGTAAGCGGAGCGTTTTGCATGCATACGACGAGGGTACACTCTACTGCAATTGCTCGCTAGGATGGATCAGTCTGCAGAGCTGCAAGACCAGAAGCGGATAGTCTCGCGGTGGGGGACGGGACACAAATTGCGATGCTACCAAGCGCTAGGATGATGGTCCTTCTGGGCGGCTGGCGGGCATGAAAAGTCTGGACGGCTAGATTCGTCAGGGGCGGGATGCAACGCATGTGAATTCCTGCAGCCCATGACATTGAACCCCTGCAGCAGCTCAGCTTTTGCCTGCGGCTGCTCACTGGCTCACTGGCTCACGCATTTGTGAGGGGTCGTTGTCGCCATTCCGGTGTAGAGTAGCGTCGTCAATGGGATATCAAATGCATCCCAGGCGAAGCGCGCAGATGAGGCCAACACACAAGATGCCACCTATGTGTGCGGCACATGCGATTAGTGCAAAGTGTCTTCAACCGTGGCCCATGGTTGCCTCAACATACATGCAAGCGAACGAAGACTTCTTTGTGCTGTGCTCCCGGTGATGAAAGTTTTTGATGCCGACTGCCGCGCGCCTCGAGACAGCCAAACTGCCAGCCTGCCCCCCTGGGGCTTCTTGACGGCAACGCTGCACGCATCTGCACAGACGCAAACACGACATGCAGAGTGGCTTGCGCGTGAAACGGAATCTCGCTGGCGCCGTGGTAGTTGTGGGAAACGCGGACCGGTCGCTCTTACTCCCGGCGAGCGAGACCGTCTTATAAAAACTGGAGCCCGCCCGCCCGCCTGCTGCCTTTTCTCTTCCTCGACACCAACGTCTGCCGCACGCTTTTCTCGCCGCACAGCCACAAACCGCTCTCCCTATTCCCACGCTGCCAGTGAGCCCACTGCGCAAACCCTTTATTTGCCCGCAAACCCTGCCGCAACCACCTGCAGCGTCGCAAGCCCGCGGCCTCCTGCCAAACCGCCACCGAGCCCGTCAAGAGCCCCTCCACTGCCCACCAGCGCCGCCGAGTCGACTGGCATATGTATTCGCGCCAAAGGAACGCTTTCCGACTCGACCTCCCCCCCGAACTGCAATCATTTCGCAGTACGCGGAATCCCAGCAGTGTCCACCACTGCAGCCACGGCTAACCACCCCGACGACGACCACGCATCCCATAAGACCCTACCTACTCCTCTAAAGGCTGCACCTACTGCATGTCTTTTTCGGCCCTCACAAGCACGCATAGTGTGAACATAGCCGTCCGCCCGCCACCGCAGAAGTAAACCAGCAAAAGTCAACATCCCGTCATCACCGCAACCATGGCCACCATCAACGTCCGCAGCGATGTCAGCGACCCCTTCTACCGCTACAAGATGGAGCGTTTGCAATCCAAGATTGAAGGCAAGGGTAACGGCATCAAGACTGTCGTCGTCAACTTGCCTAGCGTTGCCAACTCTCTCGATCGCCCTCCTGCCTGTGAGTCTTCCCACCTCGGCTACCCTTTTTCGTGTTGCATAAACTAATGCGTTGCAGATGTCATCAAGTACTTTGGTTTCGAGCTGGGTGCCCAGACCAACACGAACCCCGCCGACGACCGTTGGATCATCAACGGCTCCCACGAGGCCAGCAAGCTTCAGGAGTACCTCAATGGCTTCATCACGAAGTTCGTCCTCTGCAAGAAATGCAAGAACCCCGAGACTGTCATGGACGTCAAAGATGGCGGCATCAAGCTAGACTGTAAGGCTTGCGGTCAAATCTCCCAGGTCGACTTGCGCTTGAAGCTCAGCTCCTTCATCCTCAAGAACCAGCCCAAGAAGGGAAAGAAGGACAAATCCACCAAGAAGGCCGAGCGCCGTGCCCGCAAAGAGGCTGGCAAGGCTGAGGAAGAAGCTTCTCAGAACGGCGGCAGCCCTGGTGACAGCGCGTCCGACCACGGCGAGGAGAATGGTGACGACTACGGAATCCCGGCTGGTAGCGATGACGAGATCACCCGCCAGATCGAGGAGGGTGCTTTGGACATCGACGACGAACCCGAGGAGAAGGAGGTCCAGTGGGCCACCGACTTCTCTGCCGATGCCGTCAAGTCCCGCGCCGAGGTCCTTCCCGAGGATCTCAAGCGCGCTGCTATCAATCCCGCCAACTTTGCTGAAGACGGCGAGGACGGCGAGGGGGGCGCTTCCGTCTATGACGACTTCGGCAAGTGGATCCTCGATACCGCCGCTGACAAGGGCAGCGTCGACAAGCTTGACAGCGTCGAGGTCTTCATCAAAGCCAAAGAGCTCGGGATCGAAACCAAGCACCGCACGCTGACTGTCCTCGCCCAGACCCTCTTCGACGACAAGATTGTCAAGCAGATTGATGCCCGCG
This sequence comes from Pleoardoris graminearum, assembly GCA_030770415.1. Lineage (NCBI taxonomy): Eukaryota > Fungi > Ascomycota > Dothideomycetes > Pleosporales > Didymosphaeriaceae > Pleoardoris > Pleoardoris graminearum. The sequence goes on from JASEKS010000348.1 coordinate 18,294, forward strand.
CCGGCATGCTGAAGAAGATGATCTCGTCGGAAAAGCACGAGAAGGCTCTGTTGGGTGGAACCGAGCGTTTCGTCGGCAAAGAGAAGCCGGAGCTTGTTCCTCAGGTCTCTTCCATTCTCATGAAGTACTACCAGAACGACCTGGTCTCTGAAGAGGTCCTCAAGGCTTGGGGCTCCCGTGCTAGCAAGAAGTACGTCGACGTCAAGGTCAGCAAGCAGGTCCGCCGCTCGGCCGAGAAGTTCCTGGAGTGGCTTGAGCAGGCCGAGAGCGACGACGAGGAGGACGAGGACTCCGAGTAGTTCGCTCCACTGTGCTCCACTGGCTTTCCGTCATGGCGGTAGCGCGGCCTATCACATGGCCTGGCACATCGACATTGTCTGCTTATTGCTTTTCCCGTCTTCGTGTTGTGTATGGACTTGACGGCGTGTGGGCATCTCTACTCCTGGCTGGATGACCGTTGCGAAGAACGGGGAGCGTGCTAGTTATTCTCTTTTTACTCCTATAGAAAAACGTCGGTTCTGCCACCTTGCTGTTCCTGGACCGTGCCTTGCTATACTTGTGTGAAGGTCTGGCGCTCCCTTTTGAGCATTGCGTACAGGGTGGGTACCGAGCAGGGTTTCCTCGCTGTGTTCGCTCTCTAGGCGGTAATAACACGTGCCTGAGGCAATCCCGAGGTCGTGCTCGTAGAAGTTGGTAGATTTAATAAAATACTGTGTCAAGCGTATAGTATAGGGGTGTAAACCGTAGTTAACGGGAGAAGGAAAACGTATCGCGCACACAGATTTCTTCGCCTGCCCGCCACACTCACACCCGTCCTCACCCCTGCCTGCCTGGGTCGAGGACTAGGTGCACTCGTTATTCTTTCTGGCCCGGACACGCTTATCGAAGGGACCCTCGTACTTCAGGACGGCAGCGGGAGAGCTCGAGCGTTTTCTATACAGGGGACATGGACAGCGCAGGCAGGTACATTTTACAAGCAGTTCTCTTATTGCGTACGTATTCTGAAGAAGACTCCGTAGTAAGCGGTCAATGTATCATCTATCCCAAGGTGACGTAATCGATAGGGTGGGCAGCACTAGAACTATCGGATATCCTTTCACTTTCACTATTCCAGGGGTATTCCTGAGCAAAAGGCAGGACCTGAGTATACTACTGGTATCCCTGTGCCGAAGCCACCTCGATCTGATGATCCACGTAGATCAAGCAAAAGCTCGATGCATGCATCCGTGTCTACATAATTCCATCGCGCAGGCCGGTGGAGAAAAGTAGGCCGGGAAAGGAAATAGTTCGTGTTTTGATCTGCCCATAGCATGGCTCACGCTACCAACGCCGATGCACCCACCCAGCGCTATTGTTCCACGAACGACGCCGAAGCGCCCACCCGCCTGTGCGAGAATACCGTTCCCATCCAAATCTTACAATCGTACAAGCCGCACGCCTCAGCACACCAAAAGGTCCACATACACCCGCACCCCTCCGTCCAGCACCCTGGAGGGCATCCTCTCTCTCTCTCTCTCTCAGACCACGGCCTCAGAACGCCCCCTCTACCGCGCCTTCCGATAATTCCCCTTGCGCATCTCCGCCTTGAGGCTATCCTGCTGGCTCGGCAGCGGCGCCCTTCGCCGCGCACCCGCATCGGACCCCCCGACCGGCCCTCCGTTCTGATTCTGCGGCGGCGTAGGGGCCTGGCCCGGGTGCGGGTGCGGCAGCTGCGGTGCGCCGGGCATCCCAGGCAGCGGCGGCGCGCCCGACATGCCCGGGAGCGGGGGCGGGCCGGGCGGCGGGAAGGGGAAGTTTGGCGGTGGGCCGGTGGAATGCACGCCTGGGGGAGGGAACGGCGGGAACGGCGGAGGTCCGCTTGCGGTGGGTGGGAAGGGCGGCGGCGGAGCGGACATGCCTGGTGGGATTGGGGGTGGTGGGCCGTGGGGAGGGAAGGGAAAGGGAGGCGGTGGCGCGGAGGGGTTGCTTGCGTTGGGGAGGGGAGGGGGCGGTATGGCGCCTGAGGCGATGAGTTGGGCGAGGCGCTGGGGGTCCATGCCGTGGGGGAGCGCAGGAGGCGCGAAGGTTGCGTTTGGCGGTGGCGGCGGCGGGATCGGCATGCCTGCTGGCGGAGGGGGGATGGCGCCGCCGATGCCGGGGAGGATGCTGCTCGTGCCGTCCGGGGAGGTGTTGAGGCCCGGGAGGGTGAGTCCGGGGGGCACCAGGCCTCCGCCGGCGTCCTTGGACGGCATCTTCTGGTCCACGAGGCCTTCTGCTTCGTCCTCGGCTTCCTGCTCTTCTTCGTCGCGCATCTGGCGGCGGCCGAGCCCCCGGTCGTAGGTGCCCTGGGCTTCGGCTGCGGCCGTGCCGATGTGGTATCTGTCGTTGACCCATGTGGTGTCTCCCGGCCTTGGTCGTGCCCAGAAGCGGGTTACACGGTCGTTGGAGCCGGACGCGAGGATGTGGCCCAAGGGGTGCCAGTCGAGCGTCCACACGGTGAAGTCGTGGGCGTATTGGAGTTTGTGTGCAGGGTATATCGTTTGGGCGGGCGCGTTCTGCGCGTCTGCCGCATCATACGGGGATGTCGTAGGCGCAACACCCGCGGGCGCATTCTGCTCGTCCAGGAGCCAGTGGAAGATGCTGCCGTCAACTCCACCTGTAGATAGCAGATTTTTGTGCATGGGGTGCCACGTCATGGTGGTGACGTCCTTGTCGTGCCCGCGAAGGAGCAGGACGTCGCGCATCATGCGCAGATCAAAGATCCTCGCGGTGTGGTCACGAGCGCACGTTGCCATCATGTTGCCGAGAACAGGTTCGAACAATGTCTTTGCTATTGGGTTTTTATGTCCACGTAGAGTTGATAGACAGCGGCCTGTCCGCGGGTCCCATAGCTTGACCGTGTGATCCTTCGACCCAGAGCAGAGCAGACCCTTTGTCGGGTGCCAATCGACCGTCCTCACCTCCCATCCGTGCCCCGTCAACGTCGATTCCTCAGCGCTCGAGGCAAAGTCCCAGATCTTCAGTGTCTGGTCGTCGGACGCGGTGACAAACTTTGAGTCGGTGGGTGCGATGGCCAGCCCACGGATAGCTTGCTGGTCGTGCGCTTGTATTTCCTTGACGTTGTTGAAGTTGGTCTGCCAGTACTTGATGATGCCCGTCTGGTCTGCCGAAAGAAGCCAGTCGTCCGTGTGCGTGTAGGCGACACCCCTGATTGCCGACTCGTGCGCTTGCATGATGGTCTCGAAGTTGAAGCCCATGCCATTCCACAGGGTAAACTCTCCACTCGTCGAGCCCGTGAGCAAGCGCCGTCCTTCGGGCGTCCACTTGACCACGTTGATGGGATGTTTGACCTTGTTCAGCGACGAGTGGAGGGCTTTCACGGGGATCGATGCGGCCGCGTTGGTTATCCGCGCCGCGGGAGGTGCCATGTCCACGATGTAGCTTGCGCTGGGGCGCTCGACCTCGGCGTACGAGGCATTCTTGTAGCGCGGCCGGCGGTTGCGCATCCATTGCACCGTCGTCGAGCCGTAGTCTGTAACCGCCCCTGCAGAAATCCAGGTTAGCTTTTTGGGTCGAAGCGCGTGCAATCAACACATACTCTTCGGTCGCGGGCGCGGCGGGCCGTCGTACTGGTGGTAGTCGGCCATGGTTGCGAGGAATTTGCCGGTGTAAGGATAGGGACGCGCCCCAGTGCGGGCGATGCGAAAAGAAAAAGCAGGCCGCCGCGAGACGGCAGTTTGCTCTTGTCCCGCGCTGCTTTGTTGCACAACGGTCGGCGGGCGACGAGCTGGACTGGAGTTCGCTTGGCACGCCAGCCACAAAGCCACGGCACACCCACGAATCAGCCCTTCAACCGTTGACGCATGCCTGTCCACGGGTAGCCTGCATGCACATGCATCGAGTATCTGGTCCCCGCATCGCCTTCCTCAACACTTCCGTTCTCGGCATATCTCACTATGCTGAATAAAACATGGTACCTCGCGATGCCCTCGTCTGGCCAAGCATCTGCTTCCGTCCATTCCACCCGCCACTCAAGAGCTCGCCGAACTCGGTCGAGCAACCCTCGCATATCTAGTTTCCAAGTCTCCGCACATTGCTGCAGGTGAGGGCAATTACGGCATCAGCTTCCTTCTTTTGCACAATGGCAACCATCTTGTTGAGCGCCACCGAGGGGTCGGATATGACACCCTCGGCCATGCCGTCCTACCGCGGGACCACCACCGAACCAAAGGTCAACAGCTCGCCCCGAAGCATCAAGAACACAAAATACCGCCATGTCTTCGCTACACACTCCAAGGAACGCACATCATGCCTCAGCTATGGCGCTCCCCAGACGCCCAGCTTCGTTGGTTTCCGGAATCTGATGATCCTCGTGCTTGGTGCGCATTCCTCGCTACCTACAGTCGAACCGCGTCTAACCGGCTGCAGTTTATTCCAACCTGAGGCTGATGATAGAAAACTTCCGCAAGGTACGGGCAACCTGTGTGTGTTGCCCCAGGACGTACAATGCAGAGGCCGATTACACACTGTTTCTCCTGAAATCGGCCTCTGTATTGTGCATCCTGGGGTAACGTAGGGTGCGTTCCGACACAACGACTGACTTCTCTAGTACGGCGTCCTCATTTGCCTCTCATGCCACGACTACAGCCGTCAAGACGTCGTATACGGTCTTGCGCTCTACCTCTCGATCCCTTGCCAGCTATTCATCGCGTACCTTATCGAACTCGTCGCCGCACAACTAGCAAAGAGCGCTCTGGCGCGCATGAAAAGAGCGGGCGAGGAGCATAATATGCCCGAAAAGCAAGAAGCGGCTCGACGCAGCTTTAAGAAGATATGGACTATCGTTGCCTTCTGTCACGGTGCGAATGCTACATTGAACCTATGGGTGTGCTCACACTTTGTCTACTATTATATTCATCACCCTGGCATCGGAACGCTCTGTGAGTTCCACGCTGTCGTAGTGTGGCTCAAGACTTGCTCGTATGCTTTTACCAACCGTAAGTCGGATTCTTCGGGCATTGTGTTGTACGTCCTGGGCTAACACATGAGCCAGGTGACTTGAGACACGCTCTTTTGCATCCCGATGAGTCCGAGCCGCTTCCCGAGACTTACGCCAGCTGTCCGTACCCCAGAAACATCAGCTTCTCAAACCTCTGCTACTTCTGGTGGGCGCCAACGCTTGTATACCAACCCACATATCCTCGCACTGATCGGATTCGCTGGGGCTTCGTCGCAATGCGAGCCCTTGAAGTTTTCGGGCTCAGCATTGCCATCTGGATCGCATCTGCCCAATACGCTGCACCTCTGTTGCAGAATTCTCTCGACAAGATGGCCAGCTTAGACCTTGTCTCGATTGCGGAGCGCGTCATGAAACTGTCTACCGTATCACTTTTCTGCTGGCTTTGCGGCTTCTTTGCCCTCTTCCAGTCCTTCTTGAACGGTCTCGCCGAGATTATGCGTTTTGCGGACCGCGAGTTCTACGGCGAGTGGTGGAACGTCAGCAGCGTGCGCGAGTACTGGACGACGTGGAACAAGCCAGTGACCAATTTCATGCGCCGCCACGTGTACAGTCCGCTTGTCGGTCGAGGGATGCCGCACGCACTTGCTCAGATTGTCGTGTTTTTCATATCTGCGGTCCTCCACGAGCTGCTTGTGGGCATTCCGACGCACAATATACTCGGTGAGTACGCTTGCACGCGCAAAGTCCTGCGTGTTACCCCAGGATACGCTTTCCAAAGGCCGATTGTATGCGTTCCTTGCACTAACACTACCAGGTGTCGCGTTCATTGGGATGATGTTCCAAATTCCACTCATCGTATTTACCGACATGCTCAAGAAGGTCAAAGGCATCCGCGGCGAGGTGGCGGGCAACATGATCTTCTGGATCAGCTTTTGCTTGGTGGGGCAGCCGCTGGGAGAGTTGCTCTATTTCTTTGCCTGGCATGCGAAATATGGTAGCGTCTCCAAGCAGTTCCCCCAAAGCCCTGCCCTGCATCTTGTCGGGCGCTAATTTAACGACATGTGTATAGGTGCCTTTGTATTCGCCATCGGGGCTGGCTTTGGGACCCGGCGTACGTGTTTTGACCCGGCATGGCGGGAATGTTGATACAGTGACTGCAGGGGTTGCGTATTGCTGTAGCTCTCATAGTAATTGTACGAAGGTTCTGACACTGTAATGCCCATGCTGGGGTAACGCAGACCCGTTTGGCACGAGTGTTCGTTCCTGCATCCATGTCCCAGGACCGAGTCCATGGGACCAAGGCGGGATGCCTGCGATCTATTTTCCTTTGGAGGCGCCACGTTCGTTGCCTGCCCCATATCGCATCCCATGACCCCATCCCACGTTTTCTCGTAATGCCAGCCGATCGCTCCCAGCACATGGGTAGCACTCTGTCGAATCACGACCACTTGCGTTAGCCCTCCAAGCAGGCCAAAAAGCAATCCAGGAATTCGGCTAACCCCGTTGCATCTCCAAGTCGGCAACGCCGCTTCGCCTTGCCCCTCTCGCTCAAGCTCCGGGTCCGCGGCGGAGTTCGAATGGCCTCGGGCGGCCCAAGCTCCATCAAAGCCTGCATGGCTCCACCCGCACTTGCATGCCAAGGCCTCGAACATTTGCGACCATCCCTACCATAAGATGTGGCGAGCGCCCAGATGGGAGGGCTACCGCACCTCTCCGCGCAAGGCTACTGTGCAGAAACCGTGAGCGACTTCTGGAGTTTTGCGCTCACGTCGTCGGCGAAAAGCTCCACTCGAATCATCTCCGTCCAGAGGAAGTGCGATTACCCGCATTGAGGTTCAAGAAGGGTTGAGTTGTTCCTGGTCTTTGGTTATCGATTGGCTGTACGGATTCACGGGCTCGTCGAAGAATTCAGATGGCTCAGTCCCAGTTCCAGGAAGCTCTTGGTCCGCGCAAGGACGAGATCGACATGGCGGAGAGCGACACGGTTGTGCACCAGCCGAAAGATGCGGAGACGGCGAGCCCTGAGAACGGGCACGGTGTTCCCACCTTGGTGACGTCGCATGAAGCGAATCCGGTGCTGGAGAGGGATGCGCAGACCAAGGGAACTTGGATGACGTACGTGAAGACGAAGCAGTTCTGGATTGCCATGTTGCTCGGGCAGAGTGAGTCTTGAGCCTCACCAACCTTGCGCACCGCGATACTGACTGTGCAAAACAGCGCTCGCCATCTGCATTACGAGCACAAACACGCTCTCCCAACTCCTCTCCAACCATGGAACAAGCATCCCCGCCTTCCAATCCTTCTTCAACTACGTCCTCCTCAACCTCGTCTACACCAGCTACACAATCTACAAACTGGGCTTCCGTGGCTGGGCCCAGCTCCTCCGCAAAGACGGCTGGCGCTTCCTCATCCTCGCCTTCATCGACGTCGAGGGCAACTACTTCATCGTGCTCGCCTACCGCTACACGACCATCCTCTCCGCGCAGCTCATCAACTTCTGGGCCATCGTCGTCGTCGTCATCCTCTCCTTCCTCTTTCTCCGCGTGCGCTACCGCTGGACCCAAATCGCCGGCATCCTCCTCTGCATCGGCGGCGTCGGCGTGCTCTTCGGCTCCGACCACCTCACGGGCTACAACCAGTTCCCGGCCTCGGACGCCGTCAAGGGCGACCTCTTCGCGCTGCTCGGCGCCTCGTTCTACGGCCTGTCCAACACCTTCGAGGAGTTCCTCGTCAGCGCCCACCCGCTGTACGTCGTCGTCGGCCAGCTCGGCTTCTGGGGCATGCTCATCAACGGCACGCAGGCCGCCATCTTCGACCGCGCGGGCTTCCGCGCTGCGACGTGGAGCGCGGACGTCGGCGGGTATCTCGCGGGCTACACGCTCATCTTGTCGCTGTTTTACTCGCTTGCGCCCATCCTGTTTCGCCTTACGTCCGCCGCGTTCTTCAATATTTCGCTGCTCACGGGCAACTTTTGGGGCGTCGCGATCGGCGTCAAGGTCTTCCATTTGAGGATCCACTGGATGTATCCGATTGCGTTTGTGCTGATACTCGTGGGGCAGGTGATTTACTTCTTGAGGCAGAGCAGCTTGGCGGAGCAGAAGAAGCCGTGGTTGGGCGAGGCGCAGGACAGGGGCGTGAGTGGGATTGGGACGGCGAAGAGGCGGGTGGAGAGGCCCGAGGCGATTGTGTAGGGTGTGCGGTGTGCGGTGGGTGGAATGGTCGTTGTTGTAATGGCACAACTGCTTATGATCATGTGTTGTATGTTGGATGAGAATAGGATGAGATGAGTATGCCCAGTTTCTCTCAGTCTGGATGCTACTTTCCCATCATGCCGTGTTGAACTCGGCATCGTCTCGCGTCTATACTCCCGCCTTCTTCATCATAAGCCCACCCTCGGTCGCGCGCACGCGCTCTCCCAGACTCGTCACGAAGTTCAGCACGCTCTGCGCATCCGGCGTCTTCACCTCCTCCTCCTCCTTCTTCGCCTTGGCGTCCCCCTCCTTCTCCCCTTTCCCTCCTGTTTGCGCAAGCCCCTTCTCCATCGCCCTCACCCGCGCCCCAACGCCCCGCACAACACCCACAACGCTCCTCTCCAGCACCCTACCCACCCTCCCCATCCACACCCCATGCACCCCACTTGCCTCACCAACTCGTGCGAACGCCACCAACATCTTCCTCACCCTCTCCCCCTCGCCCGACGCGCGCCCCGCGTCCCACCCCAGCACCACCTCCGCCGCACACAGGACCCTTATCCCCACCGTAAACACCTCCCCCTTACTCGCCCACCCCAGCGCGCCGTCGTGCTCCGTCCTCGCCGTCTCGACAAACACCTCCAGCGCGCTGCTTACCCACTCAAAAAGGCCGTGGCGCAAGTTATCCGGCACGCAGAAAGGCGGGACGCGAACGAGCACGTGTGTCCAGAGCAGGGCGTCGAGCGTAGGATCCTTGAACAGGTTCTGCTTCTCGGCCGCGAAGAGCGCGGTGTCTTCTTTGCGGGCGGCTGCGAGGGTAGTTGGGAACGGGGTGTGGAAGAGCGCGACGCACGAGGGTGTATCGGTTAGCCTCCTTAGGCCTTCTTTGACGAGGTCCGGCGCAGTGGAAAAGTGGGCGACGAGGAAGGCGGCGAGGCGGTGGGCTGTGAGGATGGGGACCGAAGGCGGGAGGTCCGGCGTGGTCGGCGCGGCGTGCGCGTTGAGGAGGGTGGTGGTGGCTAGGGCGGCGGCGTCACGGATCTCGTCGTCGTCGTCGTGGAGCAGGTCGTATAGGAGGATGGAGAGGCCGAGGAGGAGGGGAGCAGTGGCTTGCGAGGTAGGAGGTAGCGTCCAGATGTGCTGTACTGCGCGGATGGAGTTTACGGCTGCGAAGCGTGCGTCGAAGGGGTTCGTGTCGATTATCGTCATGCGTAAGAGGCGGATGTAGCGCGCAATCCTGGGAAACAGGTTACGGCGTTGGGTAGGGTAGTTGCCGTAGGACCAGTCGAGGAAGAAACCTAGGAGGTGCAGCGCGCTCTGTGCGTTCGAGGGCGCGCTGTGGAGACATTGTTCTTCCAGTTTGTCGAGTGTGGCGGGGAGATCGCTCTCGCGGACGAGGTCGAGGACTTCTTGGGGCATGCCGGGGTGGGATAGCCCATCGGCGAGTACGGTCTGGGCTTTGGATAGGACTTCTGCGTCCTCAGCGGAGAGGATGAGACGGTATACGTCGTGGAGAAGGAGAGAGATCTGCAGTACCGGACCCCATACAGTCCTGAGTTGGGTGATCTGGTGGAGGATGTCCAATGCTGCTGCACAGGTATCTGGGGCCTAAGAAAAGTTTATATCAGTGTTTCTGTCAAGTGGAATACTGTCAAAGAGTGCTCACCTCTCTGCTTAGCATCTGAAGTGCGCTTCGTATGTTCTGGTATCCTTTCGATAGATAGATCTCCATGCGCTCGGGTCGAATGATGACGCGGTCAACGAAGAAAACCTCGGCTAAAGATCGTTGAAGCAGAGCATCGGCGCCCGCGCTGCTCAAGGCGAACGGATGCTCAGGGCCAATGTCGATCGCGTTCGTGAGCGCTATCCAGACGCTCATCGTCGAATCATCTGTTCCCTGTTCGATGATGTACATCCCACAAGCACTTACAAGATCCAGAAAAGCGGCCCTGACGTATGGGCAATTGGTTTCGGTATACCAAGCAGTAGTACAGACGCTTAGATGAAGCATGAACTCTCTGAGAAACTCTTCGCCTAGGAGTTGCATATTAGCGCACTGCCTCTATCAGCGAAGTACTTTGAGTTGACATACCTTGCTCACTGATTTGTAACCCTTTTAGGACACAATACTTGATACACAGCAGCTTCCCATGTTTCCCATTGGTGGACTCTTCAAAATTGTCCAGTAGCCACTTGACACCGGTCGAAAGCTCGCTCACTCGGTACAGCGCTGTGATGGTCCGTGCTGCCATGTCTCGGAGATGCCAATGTGGACTTGATAGGAGCCTTGTTACCGATTGCAGGATTGGCATACGATCATCTTCGGGCGGCACTGCCTGGCGCAAGATCTGAAGGGCTGGAAAGACGCCTTCAGCGCCGTGTAAATCCATAGGCGCGTTGGTTTCGGGAGTGTCAAGCGACTCCTTGAGAGGACCTTCCGGATTCAGGAGGTCTTTGATTATTCTGACTAGAGCAGGGTAGTTGTGGTACGAAAAGCGCGAGGTTCTTGTCATCTCACGCTCTTTCCAATCCTGCGCTTCATCGCTACCAAGTAATCGTTCGATAAGGGCCTTGAAAAGCATAAGACCGCAGTTCCGGATGGGCCATCTAGAATGCTATTAGTCTTGACCTGTGCAATGCATGAAGCGAGGGAACTGACATGTTCGAGTTGATCGATTTTGCGGCCAGCTCTAAGCCATCTCCGATATATGCCTCAGAAGAAGCGCCAAGCTTTGATGTCATGAAGAATTCCTTGATGCAGTTCAAAGCGTGCACCTGAGGCAACCGACTTTCCTCGATATTAGAGCTTTCCGCCTCTACGGACGCCTCGACAGTGAGATCTCGCATCGCCTGTGGGAATAGCTTGCCGCTAGATTGTGGCTCTGCGGCTATGATACCAGCCATGAGTGCGGGAATGCCACCAGACCGTCGAGTGATAGCATGCGCTTGCGCTTGGATGCTCGAAAGGGTTTCCTATGATGCCGTTTGAATGCAGTACTTAAAGAAAGGATGATGACTATTTACCTGGTACCATTTCTCTGGCAAGTCTCGCAATCGATCTTCATTGACAGAATAGCAGCGCCGACAAAATGCTGCAAAGGTCTGTGCTACGGCAGAAAATGCTCCTCGGTGCCGTAGCTCTATGAGTTGAGTGAAGCACAACCGACCAAGTTCCTCGAACCGGCTCGGAGGTATCATATCTCGCTGTTGATCTCCGATAGGAGCCCTCATTGCGAGCACCCTCAGCAACGTACTGTGGTTGTTAGTGGATAGCAAGAACCTGCAGTCTGGCTATGTACCTTGCTTCCTTTAAAGCTCGCCAAGAATAGCTGAGTATTTCTTTTGTATCAAGGCTGATCTCTTCTTCCAGGTCTTCGGGAACATGTCCCTCAGGTGCGTCCGCGGAAAGAATATTTCTTACCACGTTCCACGTTGTGCTGAAGTCGTCGAGCAGCTGATGATGAATTGACTGCAACTCCTTGGAGCTATCAACATCAAGGCCGTCCAGCTCGCTGTAAAATCCATCCTGATCTACAATGTATCTGTGGCGGTGAGCTTAGTAGAATCAAAATAAGTGAAGAATATCATACCTAATGGCGGCGAATATTCCGTGAATTGGACGGCCATTGACTGCTTCGGAAAGGTTACTTTGGGCCACTACCAGGGTCTCTTTCAATTGTATTTTGAGACGACGAACGACGTCAATTTTAGTAATCACAGGGAGGCTGCCGGGTTCTGTAACACCCGGAGAAGCCGGCACACAAGAATAGTACAATGCATAGGCTCTGGCTAGTCCATCGGCATGATCGGCGCGTCCTGTGCGAAGCATGATGGCTTCAGCACGGTTGATGAAAGGCGGTAACAGTGACAAAACATGTTTCTTCTCCTCGACCGGCATGGATTCGAAAAATATCCGTAGAATGGAGACAGACGTATCTCTGATATCATCAAAGGCGTCTATCATCATATCAAGCAGCTTTCGTACCAGTCCAATATTTGGGACTTGCAATCCGTGAGCCCAGTGCAGCTGTCCTTGGGCGCCTTTTGAGAGGAAATGGTGCGGGACTCGCGGGTCAACGCCGGACTTGAGAACGACCATGAGCGCTCTCAGTGCTGTTATCCGTCTTTGGTAAGCGGCGTCTGAGCGGATCTCTCCCTCAAGGAAGCTGATGTACCACGTGATGAACTGTAATGACTCTGCCAATGGATCTTTCGGTCCTGATCCCGCATGGCCCATGTAATTTTTAGCCGGGAAAGGGAGGCGATTGCCGCTTTTGGACGTCGCCTTGGTGTTGGCTTTCGTTAAAGTTGCTGTGCTTCCCCGCAGACGGTTGAACAGCCTTTGAATGTAGCTAATGAGCTCTCGTCGGAAATTAACGTCTGGGTCAGTGTGCAAGTGTAACAGGTTCCTCTTGAGCGATTTGAAAATGCCTCCTGTAATAGTCCGTGTCACGTTGGTGGAATAAACGCAGAGGAACAGTCCAGCAAGCCGTACTTCGCTCTCCATATGCGAGAGCCATCCGCCAAAGATGTCATCAGGAAGGATCAAAGCATCATTTTCAATCTCGATGGTACTGCACAATCGATAATCTGGGTCTTTGCGTCAGCAGTGTAGGTAGGCACATGGTATGAGCCAAACAAAAAGCAAAGACACTGGTAGAGCACGATCAGGACGGCACAAAAACGGGGGCGACGAACTATACATCAATATCTTGTTACTTACCGACATCCTTGATCATCCCTAGCTCCTTGCCAGTCTGTATAGAGGCGAGGAGTATTCGGAACTCCTCGAATTCCTGTAAATCATTCTTGTCCACATTGTGCACGCTTAGCTCCTGGGGCATAGATTCTCTTGGACCTACATGGCGGGGAAAATGTAGATACGACAGAAAGTGAACGTATTCATCGACATTCGGAAGGAAGCAGTAGGGGAAGACGTGCGTTTTGAACTCTTGTATCCGATCCGGCCATTGATGGAGGCAATCCACCACTGGTTTTATCCATACGGAAGCGACACCTTCATCAGTATTTGAGGAGCCATGGGAGAACGTTCGACGCAATTGAGCAAGGAAATTCTTGATCAGGTGACCAGCAGAGAGAGACGTGTCATGATGTACAACCCAGGACAGAAAAGCGGTGAACAAAGCCTGGACGTCAGCTCCATCTGCGGATGACTCTGAGACGTGATTGAGCGTCTTGTCATAGATGTCCGCCAGTTTGGGAATTGTTGCGACATCCTTTTGCAGGAAATGAGCCAGGGCTTGCAAGGCGGGTTTGACTTTCACGCGATCCTGCCTTTGGCATATAATATCGATAACGTTAGTGACTGCCCACTCCTGAAGTTCGAGTGTGCGTTGGTTCTGATTCCGAAGCAGGACGCTCGTGAGGGTTTCTAAGACCTGCCTCACAGACTTCCCCTTTGCGCTGTCTGACCTTTCGAGGTAAATTGTGAAAGCCTTCGACCAGATGGAATCATCAAGGATGGCTTCTTGAATGTACTGCAACTCTGACGCTTGACATTTCTCAAGGATAGCGCAAAGCACGTTACATACGGCTGCTCGGTGCGATGAGCTGAGGGTGGGGAAGGCTGCCGTCTCCAGTAGGGGATCCAACACGGCATGCAAATTCCTGAAGCGGTTATAAGATAAGCTCAGACACCAACAGTAAAGTTCACGGACTTCGCTTCTTACTTGACACCAATTTCTGGTTCCTGCTCATCGAGGCTGGGAAAGACGCCTCCTACGTCTTTGGACAGATCTCTGAGCGTTTGCTCTGGAATAGGCAGCTCCTTAGATAAGATTGGAGCCGCCATAGTTAGCCTTGGCCTCGGCCTGTACGAACGGAGTTGGGCGATGTTTTGGTCACTGCCGCGACTGACGTTCTCGAAAAAGAGTGCGGACGCTATACCGGTTTAGGTGATGACTAAGAGGTAGCCCTCCCGGATTTTCGTCCTTCTCGATAACATCACGCACGGTGATAACAACTGAAAATGCTTTGCAATTCTATTGAGATTCATAGGCGCTCTGTCCCAGCTAACAAAGCTGTCACCTGTAGAGGCGGGCTTACAGTATACCTAGGTAGAACGTGGGAGTTAGATCTACGTCCCCACAGTGCTCCTTTGCGCAGATGATCGATATGGCTTTTGTCCAGAATAGAGTAACTATACATGCACGGCTCACGTGTAAAGAACATGGACGCCACTTTTGCGCTAAAGCGTTTGCTCTTGACTGGTGAGTGACCGAAACTCTCGTTCGGATCTCTTAACACTGGTAACCTGCTTACAACGACTAATAAACACTTTAGAAGCGTAATCAACGACTCAAATTACGTCCCACTATCCCTCTACTCGGGATTTAACAAGGATATAAAGGTAATCCTACCCGCGAAAGGCTCGAAAGCCCAACTCTTCGCCCGTTTGCAACATGACACGGTAGGTACACCGCTCGAGACCTGCATGCAAACCCGGAATCTTTCCTGCTACCTGCAGCACACCTTAAGCTACAAACGCTACTGTATTTTTCTGATTGTGAACAGTTATCAACCAAGGGAAAGACGTTAGTCACGCTTTTCGACATCCACTTGCGCCTTCGACGAGACATAGACATAATCCAGCTTGGCCGCAATACCGCTCGCTTGTAACATTGCTGTTGTAACCGGTATTGTTCCACAATTCTTGGTCGAATTACGTACAGCAATCTTCGTGTTGGCGTCGGAACGTGGCAAGAATATGAACCCAAACGCAGAAGCCACCGCAAATTACAGCTACGATGGCATTGGACAGCCGGCAGCTGCCGTGCCTCTCGGGTCGGATACTGCCCAGGGTATCTCGTTAGAGCCTCAACCTGTATATGAAAAGGTGGTACAGCATCAGGATCAGAGGCGACTTCCGTCTCCAGGGCATCTCTGGTCGGAGAGCGAGGAGGTAGGAAGACCTTTTCATATACCGTCTCTTGCCTTCACTTTGCTTACCAATCTAGGTAAGTGACGAGGACCTCTTCCTAAAGCAAGTCCAGCTATCTCGTAGCTTTCAAACACAAGGCTTGCCATCAGACCATTCCACAGAAGACTTTCAACACTCAGGCTCTTCAAGGAGCCAGCACGTACTTAGTGCAGAAGAGCAATCTATCACTTCGAATAGGTACCCTTCGCCTACCGAGATGGATTCGGTAGCTCAGCTCATCGGATATTCGGACAGTGATTTTGAGGGAGAGTCAGATCAGGAATTGCAACCCCAACGTTCGCACGGCTCTCAGAACGAGGACCTCTCACCTAGCCCTCGTGTTCAACTTTTCCCTCGACCAAGGTCGAATACCACACCCCATGGAGGCTCCACTACTCGCAAGCCGACTGTCAGGATGGACCGTCCTGCTACCGGTATGCAGAAGAAGCGGCCTCTCACATCACGTCCGTCTAAGACGAAGATCAACCCCAAGAAGCTAAAGCGTAAGTAACCCCCATATGCATCAGTTCATCCACACCGAGACCTCAATAAGCGCTAACCTATTATGAAAAATAGGTGGTCCTTTTTATCAATCTTCGTCGGATGAACATGACGGTTCATCTGGTGATCAAGATAGCGAGGCGTCCGACAATGACGACGATGATGAATCAATGCAGGCATCATCACGGAAATCGTTGCAGGTATCTTCGCAACCACGAAAAATATCGTCCCAAGTATCCCGTCAGACCCCACTACAAGCGCCGTCTCGAGCACATCGCAAGGCCTCATTGCAAGGGTTATCACAGGCATCTCAACGGGTATTGTTGCAGACGCCATCATCGGGGAAGCTCAATTACGCTCGCCTTCAGCAAGTAATGGCTAAGTCGAGATCCGCAAAGGCTGGGCACGGAACGAACAAGACTTCCATCAACAATGCTACTGAAACTCGTCATAGACAATCGGCAAGTGTGGTCAGCTCGGCCAGTTCCACCGGACTCGCAAATCGTCAGCGATCGTCAAGATCTGATTCTCAAAGTATAATCTCTCAACGGAGTACACCCGAACAAGCTCAAACTCAAGCACCGGGGGTCAGAGCACCACAAGTCATTCCACCAAAGAGATTTCCTTCATATGCGGCGCTGGATTCCTCCCTTCCGGGGCCATTTAGGAATGTAAAGCAGATTGTAACCACTCCGGCGCCAGCGAGGCCTTGTATTTCTGGATCGGACAAGAAGGTTGGGATTATGAACAAGAAGCCGCCCATGCCAACTTCCCTTGGCTCAAGCAGTCTCAAGAAGACTGCATCTGGTCCTTCTGGCGGCAACTTCCAGAGTGAAACACTTGCAAAGCAACGGCCCGTGCCGGCTTCACGCGGGACTGGTAAAGCGGCGCCCCTGGCAACATCGGCTCGACCAGAATCTCAAGTCAATCACACAAAAGCCAGTGCAGTGCACCACATATCGCCCGCACCAGTAACTGCTCGACCGGGCACGCCTATTGGACGACCTCAAACAGACCCGATGACTCCTACGAGGAAAGTTCCACGCACAAATACGCCAGCGTTGGCTTCGAGTAAGTCCCAAAGCTCTGCCGCAAAGGTTATTTCGAAGAACGGACAGATCCAAGATAAAGGGGCTGCTACAGCCGCCAGAGTCCCAGGGTCGACCCACAAGGCACCCATATCCACTACTCGCCCAGATGCGCCCGCTGCTCAGCTGAACCCGAAAACTGTCACCAGGGCTGAAGAAGCACCGGGTACCCCGAAGACAGCACTGGCTAGCTCGAAGGGCCTTACCACGGCGGTCATTCCCGTGAATAAATCAATGCCAACTAGAGCTGCTGCAGAAGATGCGAAGGTAGCGAGTTCATCATCTCCCACAGTCCGTAAGGCGCCCGTAGCAAAACCATCTTCGTGTACTGTTCAGAATATCCTCGCAGAGATTTCTACTGGAAAAAGCAAAGCCAATGCGGTCGCTACGACTCGTAGCCATAATCTCAGCAGCATTTCAACTGGAAGTGGTGCAAATATGAAATACGCCCCAACACCTTCGAAGAACACTCAAATCACAGCTCCTTCAAAGAATGGATCAACTATCGCAGACCCGAAAGACTCAGTTCCGACACCTTCCAATGTACCCGCAACTATAGCTACCGCGGCTCCTGGGAGTCTCTTGAGTCATAACAAGGCCTCGACTACCTCTACTCGTGTCAGCCCGATCGATGGAAACTCAAATTATAACAGCACTGCAAAGCCCCACCCAACGCCCGGGTCTCACGCAGAACGTGAGGCACAGAAGACATCATCGGCGGTGACTAACCCTAGCAAAGTCTCTCACCCTCCCGACCCAAGTCAATCTCCTATGCACGTGCAAGTCTCTATTGTGCAGCCCAAAGCACCACCGTCAGCTCAGTCTCAAGTGACCTCCACGGTACAGCCTAATGCGGCATCACAGGCTCAGCCTACATCAGACCAGACAAAAGCGCCCTCTACTAGGCAGTCTAGACCAAACGTTTCTCCCCAAGCTCACGCATCATTGTCAGCGCCGCCCAGCTCATCATCACCCCCTCGAGCCGAGGTGACATTTTCTGAGCAGCCGAAAGCGTCATCGACAGTCCAGTCCGAACCCAGTGCCTCTGCCCAGAAACACGTAAGGGATGCTACCAATTCAGTTACTGCGAAAGAACGTCCCAAGACCCATACTAGAGTCCCAAGTGGGCCCACAGAGGATGGATTCGATATCTTCATACCTCCGCCTCCGGGAACCAGCATGTCTGTGCCGGCGTCAGCCTCCAAAAAGGAGGCAAGTACTAGCTCGACCACTAATCACGACGCGAGCGAAAATCAGGCAGAGGCCACCAAGGGGCCACTTTCGATCCATAAACATCAAGTTGTCATTGATGATAAACCAAATTCCGCTACTGCTTCTAGTTTCATTCCTGGGACAATGATCGTGGATCGATTCAAACAATCAGGCTACACTGATAGGAGTCCTCAAGCTTTGCGGAATGACAAGCCTACAACTATCGCAGCTTCGACGGATAACAGTTGCGCCTCGACTGCGCGGGCACTCTCAGTTCCTCCGAAGCGGAGTGCTCCTACCCACCACCCCACATCGAGCAACGAGGACAGATCAAGGCCACCAACTGTACCACAGAAGGCGGCTACCCCGACTGATCCGGATCGGCCCAAGGATGACAAGCCCTCACCTACGCTGGCCTCGACGGACGCCAGGGGATTATCAGCTCCTGTATCAAGTAATTCCAACCAAAGTGGCTCATACGTCCGGCCTGCTCCAGCAGCGTCTACGGTGCAGAAGGTGGGTGTTCCTACGCCTACCAATGTCGCTAGATTCCCGAAAGGCCATCGTGCAGCAGCCCGCACAGGCAAACCTCCTACGGTAAGTCCCAATATCCGTACTACAGCACTATGCCGGAAGTTTTGGTAACCTTCAGTGAATAATGCAACGCTCGACAGCCCTACACTTTTGACGAAGCACCGTGTTTTTGTAGATGTTTCTGATCGGCTGCTGATCTATCAGACCCTCTCCGAGACCGTCACTATCATTACGCCAAAGCCTATCACCGAAGTACCACGTGTAACTAAGGAGCTACCCGAGATCATCTTGCAAGACCAGCCAGCGACCAACCCGCCTCGGGAGCCCTACTTTGAGTACCGCATCAAGCAAAAGGTTTGGCCAGAGTCCGGAAGCGAGCACGATGCCGTCGCAATGAGCGTGGGCTTCTCCTCGACTGTGATCGAGACGGCGAATCGGTGCGCCGAGGAATCCTTTACCCAGGCCAAGCACCAATATCTGTCCTCGTTCCCAGTGCAACATCAGCAGTCGTCCAGCTCGCACAATGACGAGGGCTGCCTGGAGGCCAAGGGCACGCTGGCTTCGATAGGCTGGCCTGCGAAGCAGATCCACCTCAAGATCTGGGTGGAGCGGGGCATAGGTGAGTTGAGTCAGACCATGCGTAGATTCTCATGCTTACGCATCCCGTTCAGTACCAGCAGAGGCCGCCGCCTTCCATCCACCACCGCAGTTCACGCCCTTCCTCAGCAAGACGCTGTACATCCTGCATCTCTACAAGCTCGTCGAGGTCCCGAACACGCACCAAGACGAGTCCGACAACGAAGACGGCGCCGGCGAGGCCGACGAAGAGGACGCTGGCGACGATGAAGCCGGGTCAGGCAACGAGTCTGACGAGTCTGACTCGGACGACGACACCGAGCGAGAATCAGACGACGACCCAGACAAGGGCAAGCACAACAAGAAGCGCCGCGCCAAGGACGCCCTCAAAGGCTCGACTCCTCCAAAGCGCCCGAAAACCATGTCCACATCGCCCAAACCGATGCCCAAGGCTAGAACAGCCGCGCCTGCACCCAAGTTCCTCCGCCAGCATCACCCGATCCCCTGTCCGGAGGTCTATACCATGCTTTTCGGCGCCAACAACGCGGCGTGCGAGCTGCAGACGCGCATGATGGCCGAGACGCCGCTGGGTCAGGCGTGGCAGGCGAGCAACGCGGCGAGCCTGAGGGAGAAGATGATGGCGTTGCAGGGACATGAGGGGGAGGCGGGGTGCTGGCGCAGCGAGTTTAACGTGGGGCTTGGGATTAACAGGTTCGAGCTTGTGGTTGAGCGGGTGGGTGTTTGCGGGCCGCGGAACGTGTAGGTGGAGTTCTTCCCAGGCTGCACCTTAACGAGGTGGAGTTTTTAGGATGGTCAATCAAGTTACAGGCCGGCGAGCGCTCGACGCGTTCGCCGGCAGTGTTCTTGGAGGCTTTTTTTTTGTACATTCATAAGTGTCCATGGCGGGTACGTAACGCCTCTAGGGCTCTTTTCTTCGCTGAGAAGCTGCGATTGGGATTTGTGCGGGGGTTCATTTTTGGTATTTGGGTGGAGCACTGGACGCGTCGGCGAGTTCGTGCTCCAGTTTTCCCCACGCGTCGAGACACGATGGATTTACTGTTTTTGTACATGGGGTTCTTCTTTATCGTTATTACCGACCTGAACAGATCATGCGACAACTAGTATAAAAGATAATACGTTAATTATAGTAAAAAGACGTACTAAATAAGAATATAAAACTAAAAAGGTTTAATAAAGTAATAGTAAAATTAAATATTTATACTATAGATTATAATTTTAATATTATAATAAAGGGTAACTTTTTTATAAGAAAGGGCTCTTTAAAGGGCGTTAAGTACTAGTACCTAAAAATAAAGAATTATATTACTTATTATTTTATATTTACTAATACCTTAACTGCGACTCCTAATATAAAAGCTAATAGTTATATTTAATACTAAACCTATTATTAAAAACGTATATATCCCTATTATTAATATAGATATTCTTAACCTATTAAATTATTATAAAAGTAAAATAATTAGGTTAGATATTATAAAAAGTAAATATAAATAAAAAAGATATATTATAGATAAAGTAAAAGTATTTAATAATAAATATAAAATTAAGTTTCTAAACGTATACTTTATTATTTTAAAAAAGTAGTATAAGTCTACTATTCTTAAATAACGTATATTTATTTATATATAGATAGGTAAAAATATTTATTATAATTATAAGTAAACGTATATTAATTATTAAATAATAACTCTTTAAACTATTATTAATAAGAATAATACTAAAGAGGAGCTTAATCTAAAATAGTAAGCTATAAAGAAGAGAATTATTAAATATAATAATAAATAAATAGAGAACTATATAAAAAAAACCTAAAAGTAGTAAAAGAAAAATAGGTTAATAGTAATTAATTAAATTATTAACTTTATATATAATTATACGTAATATTAATAAAGCGACATAATAGCTCTATATTAAAGAGCGTGTTTTTGTACATATTTGAGGATGACCACGATGCACGGCTTACTGTGAGGCAAAGATGACAATAGCATTTACCCTGCGGAGCCCAAATGGGGTCGTAAGCAGCTGAGAGTGTGTAGACGTGGCTGGAGTGGCTGAGGCGGGCCACGCAGTCGTTCCGTCGCCGTCGGTCTCTCTATGAATGCCCGAGGTCCACAGGAGGACCCTTTCTATTCAAACAGGCACGTCGGCGCCCTCCCCTGTATGCGTACGACAGTAGTACCCCGCAAAGATTAGTTCTACTTTCTTAAAGAAAAACTAATTCTACTTAGTCTACCTAACGGCGTCCCTAGTATTATAATAAAAATGTTATAAAATAATAGTATTATTATTTTATAAATTATTAGCAGTTAATTAACGTACTTCGCGAGCTTTATAAAGCCATTATTAGTAGTAAGCTTTTAATATAAATTTTTAAAAATTTTAAACTTCTTCTATATATAATTTACTAAAATAGAATATTAGAAATAAAATAAAAATTAAAATAGACTACTATTAATATATAGGTTATTTTTATTTTTATATTTTTATTATAAGCTTTATAATTATATAAAAAGAGGTAAAGTATAACGTTAAGACCCTAGTCTAAAAAAGAAGCTTTATAATAAAGATAGTAGTAATATAAATAAAAATATTTATTTTTAAAATCTTAAGTATTAGTAGCTTTAAATAAAATATATAAATATAACTTAAAATATGTATAATTATTATAATTAAAATAGCTATATTAAATTAAATTATATTATATTTATATAAACTAATAGAGAGTCTATAGTTAATATAAAATATTATTTTACTAAGTAGTAAGTATAGAGCTATATAATTAAATAATTACTATTAAGTTAGAATTATTATATCAAGTAGTACTAAACTAAGGATCCTTTTTTAAACAGGCACATTAAGGAACGATTCTACCTGTAAATGCGGTCTTTGATAGGCGATGGCTGGCCTTGGCAAGACGGTCTTGCAAGCGTAGCCAAGAACACGAACACCACTAGCAGGTAGCCAAGGCTTTGTGCGTCTCGGCGAGGTGTCACCAAGGTCGTTTGGATAAACATGGAATCCTGCGGATCGCCCGCTCGCGGCTGGTGGCTTGGTCGGTAGGAGGACGCGCATGTGTATACCGCGTACGGGAAGGATTCTACGAGGTTGTTCGCGGTTGCGCAGACGGGGCGGATCCGGCGCAGGGGCCGCGCCACCAACTATAAACCAAGGTTTCTACCCGAATAGCGGTTAGCGTCTCTGGAATTCGGTTTCGCCAGGGGCTGCGCTGTACAGTGCCGTTGTTGGAATGGACTTTATACCTGTGTCGCTGCACCTTCCGCTGCTCCCTGCTACACCGGCGACCACGGCCCCCGCCTGCATTCCCTGCACACTTAACTACACGCTCGCGCTGCTCCTCCATGGGAAGTCGTCACACGCCGCCCATCCGCACAACCCCCCCAAATGTCACCACGACTGCGACCCGCCGCCCACGAGTATGAGCTGCTGCCCCGGGCCTCGACCGACCTCGAGGACCTGCCAGCGCTTGCGCGACGCGACTCCAGCTCCTCCGATGCCTCGAACAAGTCGTGGTTTGGGCGCCTGGGGCGCCGCATCCCGGGCGTCAACAAGCTCGCCGATCCCGCTGTATGCGCCCACTACATCACCCCGCGCCGAAGAAAGCGCTCCGTCCTGCGCCTGGTCTATTACACCCTCTTCTCCATACCCTACGTCTGCCTCTTCCTCGTGCTCTTCGCGGCCATCGTGTTCCCGTCGTACACACATCGTCCCGCTCACTACAACGAGCTCCGCCAGCGCGCACTCGCCAGCGACACGCCCGGCCGCGCCAATGTGCACGGCCAAAAGGTCTTCATAGCCGCTGCTATATACGAGGAGGAAGGAGCGTTGACGGCGGGAGCTTGGGGCAGGTCAGTGCTGGAGCTGGTGGATCTGTTAGGCCCGCACAACGTCCACTTGAGCATCTACGAGAACGACGCGGACGAGGTGACCAAGCAGTCGCTGCATGAATTGGAGAAGAAGACGCCATGTGAGCCCTCCTGTACGTCAAACTGCGTCGTTTTGTGCTGACAGATCAGGCAATGCCACCATCGTCTCCGAAGACTTCGACCTGAGCTCCTTGCCGCGCGTCACCCTTCCCAACGGCGACTCTCGCATCAAGCGCATGGCCTTCCTCGCAGAGGTCCGTAACCGCGCTCTTGCCCCTCTCGAGACCGCCGAGGTAGCATTCGACAGAATACTCTACCTCAACGACGTCAACTTCGACCCCATCGATGCCGCCCAGCTGCTCCTTTCCACCAACGTCGATGCCAACGGTCTGCCAAACTATAGTGCAGCATGCGCCGTCGACTTCATCAACGCTTTCAAGTTCTATGATCGATTTGCAACGCGGGACCTTGACGGTTATGACATGGGTATACCATTCTACCCCTGGTTCACCAGTGAGGGTGAAGCAACAAGCAGAAAGGATGTTCTTGCCGGCAAGGATGCTGTCCGGGTGAGGAGCTGCTGGGGAGGCATGACTGCATTCGAGGCCAAATGGTTCCAAGACCAGACCCGGTTCACCAACCGCGCACCGAAAGCTCCGTCGACACTCGAAACCTCACCCAATCCCGCAACGACGCCTCTCCACTTCCGCTACGAGGAGGACACCTTTTGGGAGTCGTCCGAGTGCTGTCTCATCCATGCCGATCTGCAGTACCGACGGTCTGGCACGGGCTTCCCGCAGGATTCTGGAATCTACATGAACCCTTACATCCGCGTGGCGTACGACACCAAAACCCTCTCCTGGCTGCCCTTCACGCGTCGTCCGGAGAGACTATACTCGGTCATTCACGACATGCTGAACCATGCCGTGGGCTTCCCGCGTTACAATCCTAGACAACACGAGGAGCCAGGCCAGCAAGTCACCGACACGGTATGGACGTACGACGACCCTGCCAAAGCATACCTGCCCAACGCCACCGAGGCGGACCTCAAGGGTCAGTACCGCGAGGTCCAGCGCATAGCGCAACCCGGCGGATACTGCGGTGGCAGGAACCTCCTCGTCATCAACGAGACGCCCGAGCAGGGCGAGGGCAAATGGGGCAGGGTCGACCCCTCCTCGTTCTCGCGGTGATGGGCTTTCTCGTGGCGTTTCCATTTTCTGCTTCTTTTACCCATTTGACGGCAACGCGAGCTACCTTCATCTCTTTTTTTCCCTTGTGTTTTATCTGCATAGCGTTGGCGTTTTGAACGTGTTCAACTGGGCGAGGCAGTTTGTGAGCCCAAAGTCATGCATGCATTAGCATTAGACAGACTTGTGGCGTTGTACGGGTATCCTCATGGGGAGGAATCGGGTCTTTTTGATCAGCAGACGAGAATAGCACCAGAGCGGATAGTATAATGAATCGATACGATGACTGCACATTTTGTGGTCTGTTTTTCTGATGTGTGACTGTTGCGCCGGAGTGGATGATGGGAGCTGCGGAAGTCCGTCGCTGGTTCGTCACGTCATGCGGCTGTCCGCGCAGCTCCGCTTGATGAGGCTCGCGCGCGACTAGTGTGACAGTGGCACGTGCTACTTAGCAGCCACGGGCTTGTTTGGGATAAATGTTTCTGACTCTGTTGGTTGCATTCGAGTTGACCAATCGCGACGTCATTCCCTCGCTGACACAACCATGGCCGCGGCTAACCCGCCTTGGATGCTAGCACCCTGATGGCCAGCCTCCAAACACTTGTGAACGGCTTTCACCGACTTTCATATCATTCCGTGGCACATAACATTCATCGCGCGCCGCTCTGCTGTTCTTTCGCCACACACTCTTGACGCGCTCAACTTTCACCTTTCAGGCGTTTCACCAAGGCTTGGCGGCGAAGACGTGACGATTCGACGACTCGCCATGGGGCTCGACAACGATGCCCAGGGGTGGATCATGGCGGCTGTTAGTGGCATAGGTACGAGGGTACTCGCATCATCTGTGGATCCTTGCTAACGGGCAGCAGCTTGCACGGTTGGAGGTACGGTGCTGTGATGCGCAGAGAGAAACGTTGCACTAACGTCGCCACCAGCGTCGATAATATGCGTCGACCTCGTTATACGGCAATTTCCGGGGAAGAAGAACTTCAGGATAGAAGCCAGTAATCCATTTTTATCCGCGGGGTTGAGTTTGTCGTTTGGTGTCATGGTGCGTATGCTGCCGTTCTGCGTTACCAAGTCAAAAGTTTGGCTACCATTCGGCCTGTGTGTTATGTTTACTGGTGTGACACACTGTTCCAAAACCTTTTGTCGCTGTATTGTTTGGCTTCGTCGTGGGACCTCTTCGGCTAATGTACGGAAATTAGATCTTTTCATCGCTTTACAGCATGTTACCGTCTGCCAAGACGTATCTCAAAAACGGCGGACTGAATCCTAAGATTGCGACTTTGACTCTGATTGCGAGTTTTTTACTAGGAGCCCTCGGCATCTCAGTTGTGTCGCGGATTCTGCACCGATATATCCCCCATTCCGTGGTAGACTGCGACCATGACCACGGGGATGAAGAGGAGGCCAAGGAAGACGACGTACATGCGGGGCACGATCAGTCTCGCTCAAATAGTAAGCCTATGGAGGAGCAGGTTAACAGTCCACTTGAGCACTCGCATTCATCTTACGGGGCTACGGAACAAAACGATCATTCGCGGTTCCCGGCCAGGAGACCTTCGTTACACGCGCAAATATCAACAAAAGTGTCCCAGCTTGTAACGGGCTCGAAGGAGATTTGCGATGAGAACGGAAAGTGCTTCGGTTACTCTGATCCATGTGGAACGGAGTGTTTCCGGAACATTCAACACGATCGAGCTCCGCGATTACTACGCTCTGCCTCGAGCAAGGTCTCGCTGCGGCCAGCGGGTTCCAGGTCGCACACCCTACCGCCCGAACGCCAACCTCTCCTCCAAAACATCACGGACCTTCCCGGTGTCGACGAAAACCGTCCTCTTACGCCCACAGCATCCGGGCCCGCCACCATGGAGCACTCGCAGGCCAGCCTTCCTCCCATGAACGGCAACCGCACCGGCAGTACCCCCTCCCTCCACAAACAAGCCAGCCACGCATCGCTCGCATCCCACGCCTCGGCGTCGTCCCACGCCCAACAACAACACCACCACCACGTCCCCACCAACGTCTTCCTCTCCATCGGCCTCCAAACCAGCATCGCCATCGCCCTGCACAAAATCCCAGAAGGCTTCATCACCTACGCAACCAACCACGCCAACCCCCGCCTCGGCTTCTCCATCTTCGTCGCCCTCTTCATCCACAACATCACCGAGGGTTTCGCCATGGCCCTCCCCCTCTACCTCGCCGTCAATTCGCGCCTAAAGGCCATGTCGTGGTCCGCCCTGCTCGGCGGCGCGTCCCAGCCGCTGGGCGCCGGCGTGGCCGCCCTCTGGTTCAAGATTGCGAAACGGCGGGCTGGCGGGGGCGAGGGCGAGCCGAGCGAGCTGGTGTACGGCGTCATGTTTGCGGTTACCGCGGGCATCATGGCCATGGTGAGCTTGCAGTTGCTGGGGGAGAGCCTCGAGTTGACGCATAGTCGGCAACTGTGTTTTGTGAGCGCGTTTGCGGGCATGGGCATTCTGGGGTTGAGCTCGGCGCTTACGACGTAGGTGGATTGCATTTGTTGAGGACGAAGGGGTAGGTGAGGGCGTTGGAAGCGCGTGCATGCGTGGAAGTAGGGGGATTTGTAGCTACGGATAGCTTGGGTTCGGCTCTGCGTATATGTTATTATCTATCATTGATTTTTTTTTGCCGCGTAGTCGGTGCAGTGCTGGGGCAAATGCTTGGCCCAAGTGGTAGCCCAAGATCAAGCGCAGTGCAGACGCTGATAGTGAGACTTCTATCTCGCAGCTCTAGAGTTTGACTGAGTGAGTGAAAGACGCGTGCGTCTCTAGGCAAACGCCCGCGCCGTCAACTTCGCCCTCCAAACACCCAGCTCCCCGCTCCCTGCCTCCCCCGTAACCAGCCCACCAAACCTACCGAACCTGCATCCTATCTACCACGACAAGACAGACCAACACCCGAACCGCACCCCACGCGCCTTTCCTTTCCCTTCCCAGCCCCAACCTCCCTGCGCTACCACCTTCCCACCTTGACGATCGAACACGCGGCACGCGCCCCATCGCACCCATGCCGCTCAAGTACAACGAGGCCCTCGTCCTCGTGCTCTTCCTCGTCGGCGCGGGCCTCGCCGCGCTCGTCTGGTACCTGTACCGCAACTGCGTGCGGGTCGTCGAGGCCGAGGCGCAGCACCTGGAGCTGGCGCAGGCGGCGGCAGAGGTTCGGGCGAAAGGCGGGAACGGGGCTGCGGAGGCGCAGGGGGAGGGGGACAAGGGAAGTGGAGGGAAGAAGTGAGGTGGAGTAAGGTGAGGTTGTGGTAGGGAGGTGGGGAAGGGGAAGTGCTGACTGTGGACAGGATGAGCAGGAGGGATCGCGACATTTGCATGGGAACATGGAAGACGATTGCTTGCGCGCTTGTTTGGACGGGACGACGGTGCAACTTTGGAACTGGCTTGTGAGGGGGAAAATATACTTGCCGGTGTGATTGCATTGCGTGGTGGATGGGAATGGTTGGACTCGAGTCGTGCGGATCTGGTTTGCTGCGTGGTCACTCGGGTCGCGCGGACAAGTGTTTGTTTGCCTCGAGCCGACAAACACGATGCGTCCGTCCCATGCGCACCCGCAACCGTTCTGAATAAAAAGATGTGAATTCGAGCGCTGCTTCTCGGAACGATATGCTCCTCGATCATCCAAGTCTGCTTCTTCACTGTGAAAGGTGCTTTCTCGATCGAGGTGGGTGCGGGTCCAGAGAAGATGGGTAGCGCCAACCTCGCCGTTGCCATTTGTCTTGCCGCTGTCTTTGGTGCCTTGTTGCTGTGGGCCGCCATATACTACTGCCACCGATACATCCATCGCGAATGCCTCAAGATGAAGCACTGGTTCCACGTCCTCGCCAAGCCCGAGGACTTTGGCAACGAGCGCGCCGACGAACGGCGACGGTCTGAAGAAGAGCGGCGAAACGAGGGGTGTGAAAGAGAGAGGCGCAGGGCTGAGCGGGAGCATGCCGAAAAGGAACGAGAGGAGCGAAGAAGGGAGCGGACTAGGAAAAGGGTTCAAGACTGGGAAGATAGCGACGGGGCGTATAGGAGTCCCAGTTATGTGTCGAAAAGCCGTGTGTCACCGAGACAGAGAAAGTATGAGTGGGATGAGGGGATGGAGTTGGCAACAGATAGGGAGAGAGTGTTGCTGCAGCCGTACGTCCCTACGTATTTGCCTGCGTTCGTACCGCTTGCGCAGCCGTACGTGCCGCAGTATATACCTCTGTCTATTCCCACGCTGCCCCGCCTTGCTCAGCCGTTGGGGCATCCAGCGCCGGGAGAACCGGCTTCTCCTCAAGCCGCATACCAACCGATACAGACGGAGCCGCGCATGGAAAGCCATGCTCCACCCTCCGCACAATATGAGTGCGAGGAAGTCGGTGAGGCGTCGTCTTCGCATCACTCCAGCGCTACACCGGAGGCGCCGAAGGAACCGTGGCGTGCTGACTTTATCAACATATGCGATGAGTACCCTCCGATTGTGAAGGAAGCTCTCCAACGAGAGAAGAAGGAGAAACAAAAAGCAAAAGTAGAACCGGACGATAGCAGTTCTTCGAGTTCATCTAGAAGCTCATCAGTGGAAGAAGTTCCCAGGGCGCACATCCCAACTGCTACGCAACGACCGGCTTTCCAGTTTCCACAGCACCCACAATTCGGATACAGAATTAATCCAGCACACATTCCGACATCGCATCCTAGACAATGGTGAGCTCATTTATGGTCAATTTCTTCGTACTTGTGCAACTAGAGACTAGTCAGCTGACGCATGGCCGTCATACCGCAGGATGAACAGTTTGGAGCCGCCACAAGATGGGTGTCCCAGGTATGCACCACCCATGATAGGCCCGAGGCGCAAGTTGAGACGTGATCCTATAGATAGAAGACCAGGGCTCGTACCCAGTAATTCTCCTCCTTGCCCAGATTGCTGATGTAGGATGGCCTTGCTTATCCTATGCGTTGTGTTGGTGGCCATGTACTGACAGATTTGCGCGCAGTCAATGAGGCACTGTATCCATTCCCTCCTGTGCGGCGAGGCATTGCACGACCACGGCCTCGGAGATGGCGAGAACCCGAGCGACTAGTGGAACCCTGGATACGCAGACAACCAGAATATGGGCGTCCCTACCGCAGACCGTGGACGGACGAAGGGGGTGAGCGACGCCGTGATCGACGACCACCCATAGGAGGGGAACGGGAGCCACGCTGGTTTCCAAACCCACCGATGGGAACGGAAAGCGGATCGGATCCGTAAGTTTACTCGGATGCAGTGAGAATACATGCACTGATTTGGACAACATCAGCTCGCCTGCACAACCTCAGCGTTGCCAGAACAGCGCGGAGCAGACACACTTGCCTCCTATCTTTGCAGAGTATCCAATCCTGGATAGAAACGAGGAGCCACCGCCAGCGGCAGTGGTTGAAGAACCATCGGAAGCACCGCGGGCTTCCCGAGAGACTAGACCTCCCAACAACATAGAGGTCGAAGAGATGGTGCAGCACCCGGACAGTCAGAATGTAGACCAGGACCAGGATCGGCAAAGCGAAAGAGGACCCATCCTTCTTGGTATGCCTCCTTCGATGACTCCACAGCATGACGCAGAGGCAGCTGCGCCTACCGAAGAGCAGGAGGCAATGCCACCAAAGCCGACCCAAGTGCAAGGAGATCCGGTGTCTGAAGATGTCCAAGAAGAGGCAGCGGCTCCATCAAATGGGCAAGAAGACGCAGCTACTCCATCAGGCGGGCAAGAAGACGCAGCGGCTTTATCGGGCGCGCAAAAAGAAGACCTAGCGGCACATGCTCAAACTGAACAAGGTGATCCGGGCACTGGTGAAGTACAAGAGAAAACGGCACCAAGCGCAGTCGGAGAAGAAAGATCCGAGGAGAATCCTGATCCGGCTTCAACAATTGTGTCCAGTCTGCATACGAGTAGTGGCGTCCCAACCGAGAGCGGACGCAGCGGTCAGGATATTGCGTCGGTGAATGGTACGGAGCGGGGTGATGGCGCGCAAGGAGGCAGTGTAGGGTCTGACATCATATCTAGTCTCGTATGGGATTGAGAAAATTGGCTTAGATAGCGTATTCTGGTTGTAATACATCCTCTTTGTTTGCGTATCTCATGTTTGCTGTTCAGGCGGGACGAGGACGTGGCCCGTGCTCCTCCCCAGTGACGCAGCTTGCGTGGTGCAAGTGCTGCAGCTCGCTGCCGCTGCGTGCCAAACACTCAACAACCTTCTTCTTAGCCGTTCGCGCGTTCACGCACACGACCCATTACTCTCGCTTTTCCCGTGACACAACGCTCGGCGCCATGTGGGACGACGAAGACAACAACCCGTACGGCTCCTTTGCCCGCCATGATTCCAACGAGGTGCCTGGCCTGCCCTCGCCCGGAGCTTGTAAGCCGCGCGGAAAGCATGCCTTTGCGCTCAGGATAGCCACAGTGACACTTGCGCAGTACCGTATCGCCCCGCGACGCCGCCCTCGGAATCATCCTCGCCTGCCCAAGAATCGCCCGAATTCATATCTGGGCGAGACATGACAGATATCGACTATCGCGACAGTGAGAACGACAACGGGGACTCGCTGGGGCGCGAGTCTATCGCGCCCAAGAAAGGCGGCTATGACAGCCGGGCGGAGCAATGGCTGTACGAGAATCCCGGCACGCCCATCCTGATCACGCACGCGGGGAAGAACGTGGAAGGCGGCGGGAACTGGATTACGTACACGATTGCTACCGGGGTAGGATAAGCCATCCTTGCGTGAGGGAGCACGGCTGAGCACATCACAGGGCATGGAGGTGCAGCGCAGGTACTCCGAGTTTGCCTCGCTGCGCGCAACGCTGGTCAATCTGCACCCCACCCTCATCATACCGCCCATACCGGAGAAGCATCAGATGTCCGACTATGTTGCAAAGCCCACAAGAGCAAAGGAGGACCAAGGCATCATCGACTTGCGGAAGCGCATGCTGGCTGTCTTCCTGAATCGTTGTAGGAGAATGAGGGAGGTGCTGGAGGATGGCGTCTTCTGGAGGTTTCTCGATGCGCACACGAGCTGGGTAATATCTGGCCCAGACACCCCACATGCGCGAGACGCGGGTTACTAACATGGTCGTGCCACAGAACGAAGTCCTCCGTGCGCCTCCGGTCTCGAACATTCCTAAGCAGATCCTCAAGGCGCCGCCGCTTGACACCGCGAACCCCACACAAGCCCACAGTTACCTGCCCGTACCGTCGTCCTCTGCGAAGCTCAAGTCCGCTGGCATCACTTCATCCTCTGGGACGCCGACTGCCCCTCCGAACCACGCAGTACAGCCTTCGGCAGCCGCCCATACAACGCCCGGCCCGCAGGTCTTCGGCCGCTTTCCACCCGAGTCGAAGAACCTGACCGAAGAGGAACTGGATCCATACTTTGTGAGCTTTGAGACATCATCAAAAGAGTTGGAAAATCTATTGCAGGGTAGCATGGAAAAGGTCAACAAGCGCACATTGTCCCATCTCTCGGTCTTGGGGGAAGATTTGGCCGAGCTAGGTGCAAAATTCAACCAATTTTCGCTCTCGGAACAATCACAGTCGCTGGCCGGCGCTATAGAGAAGACAGGTCAAGCAGTGGATTCGACTTACATTGCAACCGTCGAATTATCCCACTCTTTGAGCGCTAGTTTCGCCGAGCCCATGAGAGAAAGCGCACAGTTCGCAGGCGTCGTCCGCAGCGTCCTTCGCTACCGCATAATGAAGAGGATACAAGAAGAGATGACAAAGGACGAGCTACAGAAGAAGAGGGCGCTCCTGGAATCGTTGGAAAACAGCGAAGCTGAAGCGAAGCGGTTAGAACAACATCTAAGCGGTGCCGGTTACTCGCAGCCTGCACGGAATCGGTCTACCTCGAACAGCTCACAGCGCAGCAGTGGCCACGATAGACGACGAGAAGAGGATACAGCTTCCATCGACTCGGACTTTCCACCCACACACGGTGAAGTCCCTTCCTCACAACAAGGCAGTCCGGAAGCAGGCGCAACGCCTACGACGACCCCTCACAAGAAGAGCCCAAGCGGAAACTTTGTAACGAACAAGTTGTTCGGACCAATAACACATGCGTTTAGGGGCATGGCAGATGTTGACCCAGAGCGGACTAGGAGAGATCAGATAGGCAAGACGAGGGAGAGCCTACATCAGCTCGAGCAAGCGGTAGTGGTTGCTGAGAAGGACACCGAGGACGCAAGCTCGGGCGTGATGAAGGACCTGCGCCGGTTCCAAGCCGAGAAGGAGAATGACTTGCGTCGATACATGGTACGCTTTGCCCCCATCCTGCGATGCCTCTCTGTCTTCTACACAACACCGTGCCGAAAACTTGGGTGCACTGTGTTGCCCCGAGATCGGCATTACAACGGCCGGTTTACTCAAACTTCTGGCTGAGCAATATTCAATCATCACCCACCCCAAATTCTCTGTCACGGTCTCTAATTCAATATCGCAGATCGAATTCGCACAATGTCACATCGACTGGGCGAGACGGAATCAAGCTGCGTGGGAAGAGGCCAAGGCCGAAGTAAACAACATCCAGCCTCATGTCATACAAGACGAGTAGAGGAAGGCTTGGGCGAGCAAGTGGTGGTCTTGCATGCTAGAGGGTCTATTATTAATACGCGCCGAGTTTAAGAGGCATCGTGACCAAAACCCTTGTCGGGTTGCGTCTATATCTACTAGATGCAATAAGATTAATTTTCCCCGTTGAATGCAGACGATATGTTAAGGAATACTTTGGCTTCACAGGTGACAGAGCATGGCAGCGATCATGGACAATGTCATGTCAAAAGTGTGAGTACGGTGTCTGGTCCCAGGACAAGCGATACAGCAGCTGACGATACTCAAACTTGTGGTTTCGTGCTATTGAGCTCAAATCTGCATTCAAACTATTGCATAATTGTTAAGCCATCATACCGAGATATGCTTTCCTCCCGACCTAGCCCATGGAAATGCAGTGCAGCAAAGTGGATATCATACGCAAATCCCCAGCCAACCCAACCCAACCCAATGGAACTCCCCCAAAACGCCAGGCCACAAATCCCACAGGTCCTCCCACGCCCAAACCCAGAGAACGCACGAAAAAAAAAACACCCACCACCGCCTCACCTCGACGAAGCCTCCGAGCTCGCCCCCTCACTACTCCTCACCCACTCAAACCGCCCTTCCCCCTCATCCCCCGGCCCCCTAAACGCCATCCGCCCATTCTCCCGCAGCACTTCGCACACTGTCTCGGCACTCACCTCGTACCCGCTCTTCTTCCACCGCCGGTTCAGCCAGGCCGCGAGCGCGTCCGCGCTGCACCCCCAGCGGCGCTCGTCCCACTCGCGCAGAATGACGTCGACGACGCCCGCGTCGACGCCCAGCTCGGCGGGGGCCTGCAGCGGGACGGACGCCAGGGGCAGGGGCAGCGCGCGCGGCGGGAACGTCGCTTCGTACGCGGTGAGGAAGTGCAGGAGGGTAGCCTCGGTGTGCGGGGGGGACGTCAGCGTGAGGCCGAAAGGCTGGCCGTTGAGCTTGAGGGCCGACAGCGGGCACGCGGCCGTGGGATACGAGGCTGCGGCCGCGAGGGTCGAGAGCGCCGAGTCGCCCGGTGCGATGAGCAAGTCGAGCGCGTGCGTGCGGAAGACGAAGTCGAGGCCGTCGCGGCCGCCGGCGTCGCGCAGGTGCGTCTTCAGCTGGCGGAGGTCCTCCTTGGAGGCGTGCGCCTGGAGGGCAGCGACGAGGTCGTTTTGGTGCGGGCAGGCGGCCGGGAGGGTCAGCTCGGGGTGCTCGGCGTTGAAGTTTATGATTTCGGCGAGGGAGTGGACTTTTGTCGATTTGAACTGGCGGATGAAGTCGGACAGGCACTCTTTGAACTCGGCGTAGACGATGGGCTCGAAGCTGTTTTTGCCGTCGGCGTGGTGCAGCGCGGCCTGCGGGGGGAGCGCGACCGGGTACACGATGTCGACGCCCATCTCGAGGAGCGATTGTACTACCATGTCGTACTTTTGCAGCATGAAGCGCTCGGCGTCGGCGTTGATGCGCCCGCTCTTGCGCCACGAGCTCCAGATGGTGGGCGCCGTGAAGCCGATGCGGAGCCCGTGGAAGTCTTCTTTGATCTTGAAGCTGGGGCGCCGCCGGAGACTGGGTTCTTTGCCGGAGGGTGAGAGGAGGACGTCCATGAGGGCGACGAGGTCTTTGGCAGATTTGGCCTGGAGATGCGTCAGTGTCTGGCAAACCATGAGCGGACTGTGTTGCAACGTACCATTCCGCCGGCCGAGTCGAAGCTCTTGCTCAGTGTGAAGATGCCGTCCATGGGCACCTCGCCAACCGTAGGCTTCAACGCATACAGCGCAGCGCGATTTGCAGGCGTGATCAGCGATCCGAGGGTATCCGTCCCGATGGCCAGCGCACTGAATCCAGCCGCAACGCTCACCGCCGAGCCCGTCGACGAGCCCCCCGGCGCCGAGAGTTCCCAATGCAGCTTCTTCTTCGCAATGTGCCTCGCCACATACGGCGACTGGCACTGTCCCCCGGCGGCCGACCACCCCGGCGGCATCGACGGGTTCTTCAGCCCGCAGAATTCCGTCAGATTTGCCTTGCCCAAGATGATGAGGCCTCTCCGGATCAGACGGTCGACGATGGTAGCATTCCGCCTTGGTATGCATCCCACGAACGCGTACGAGCCTACCCACACACATATCAGCGCCTTACTCTCGCGGCACGGAAACGCCTAACCTACCAACCGTAGTGTCCATCCCCAACCCCGCCTCCGTCATAACATTGTCCTTGAGCACAATCGGAATCCCGTGCAGCGGCCCCCTCCGCTTCCCCCTACTCCGCTCATCGTCCAGCCGCGCCGCGATGCGCACCAGCTCGTGGCGCGGCGCGACCGAGATCAGCGCGCGCAGCTGGCGCCCCCGCCGGTTATGCTGCTCGATCTCGTGCAGGTACGCCTCGACGATGTCGACGCTGGAAATGGCGCCCGCGTTCAGCATCTCGGCGAGCTCAAACGCCGACGTGATGAGCGGGTCGAACTCGGCGAGCGAGCCATTGCTGCGGCCCGAGGTGAAGGACGCCTTGCGCGCGGCGTGCACGTGGATGCTCTCGAGGAAGTCGGGGGGCAGTTCGGACGTGAAGGCCGAGGGCGTGAGGACGTGCTTGAGGTACTTGAGCATGGTCGCCCAGTCCGTCCGTAGAGGTGGTGTATCGGTCAACAAACGAAACAGACTGTTCTCGTGGTCATGTACGGGATAAGAATACCTCCAGGGCTATGTATATCTGTACGGAGGCACGACGGCGGGAGCGAAACGGGCCAGCAAACTCCCTCCCGTCCCCCGCGGGTGCGAGCCCGCATCCTCATATATAGGGTCGCATGTATCCGGGTGGATACAGTGTCGACCTGCGCTTCCCCACACTGCTCGCTGGGATTGTTTCATGCGTGTCCAGCTCCACGACTTCCTTCCCTCCTTCCAGAAGACCAGCTCGCCAATGGCGCGCCAGCGCCGAGACGAGCCCACGCGTGATTCGTGAGAGACGGTGGCGTGCCCTCTGTGTTGGCCCTGGTCGAGGTGCTGTTTACCCGGCACGTAGGGCCGCACGGGCGTCGCTTGTAACGCTGCTGCAGGGATGAGTATTGAAGTCTGGAAGACGTGATGTATGTATGGTGCCTTTGCTCCCGCTTGGCGCCCGGTTGTCCTTCGTGGCTCGGTGTCGAGTGTTGGTACGACAGTCAAGGTGAGAAACCAACGAGCCACACGTTGAAGGCCTTGTCATGGGTAGATCGGGTGATCTTTGTCCGGGATTCTGAGCGCTCGCAGCGCTAGAATCAGCACGCCGCATAGAATCGTTTCCCCATCCGTGCCCGCTAGATCGAAACACCGTCATATAATCTCAGGAGCAAGCATATCCAAACGTGTCTTCTAGAAGCCACATCGAAGACGCGAGGTCAGATGCCTCTGAGGGCTTCGCAACCCTGCTCCGCATACTAGGCTATGCGGTCCGTCCGACCAGACGTGCGTATTTACCAGGATCGGCTGTTCAGCGGGATCACCCGGTCCACACGACGACGTACCTTACCGTACATCCAGCACCGTACCCTTCCATCCTTCCATCACCATTCAAGTATACCAAATTACCTACTCCACTGCCCGCACGACCACTCAAACACCCACTCCTCTAGACTATCGCGTGCCCCTCTCATGCTCCCTTCTCGAAGCCTCACTATCCCCGCCCCGCATCCATCAGTGTCCTTTGCGAGACGCGGCCCCGCATCCATATCCCTGGACCCTATGCCCCCCACCGCAATCAAAACCTCATATTAGTCTACCGGACCCCGCGCGCGAGTCGTCTATGCTGTAATGTCACATCGTCATCCCATATTGCCATGGCGCGCCGGCGCATCACCTGGCCTTGCCTTTCTCCCGCGAACCTGGTGCGCTGCTGTGCTGGAGCCGGTGGGAGTGCCGAGTGCCGAGTGCCGAGGTGGGCATGGAGTCATATGTTGGGTATGGGTAGAATGTATATCGGCTTCAAGTAGAGTGCAGTGCGGTATGAGTGATGGGACTGGTTCGTCTGGCTAAGAGCATTGAACTGGAAGATGTGACGCAGGTAGTCTAGGTGGGTAGCGACGCTTCGTCTCGCTTCTGCTTCTCTACATGCCACAGTGTAGATCTTGGGCGTCTGTCGGCTGTTCTAGCGCGTCGACTATCTGCCCCAAAGGCTGCATAGATGACAATACGTGCACTGTGGAGAGACGATAACAACAGCTGGAGGACACGCGGATAAGGGAGAACAAGGTATCTTGAATTGCTACACTGTAGCCGCAGCGCAAGTTGTGGCCACGAATCCATCTCTTACGACACGTAGGAATGACTCCAGAACCGCTAGCTTACCGCAGCGCAACTCTGGACTGAACGCGCCTTCGTAGCTCATGTTTTACTCTATACAAGGGGGGGCTCGACCACCTCGGCCATGGTTCAGTTGGGCATTGATCCGCTGAAAAGGGAGCGATTAATGACCTTTCAGCTTTTTGAAAACCACGTATCTTCGACACCTCAGCGCGTTTTTATACCCAGTTATCCCGTGGCTTCGAGAAGCGCTCGAGGACAAAACAGCTGACAGGGAGGCTCCATAACCGGATAGTGGACTCGCTTAGAAAGTGGTAGTAGCGAGTCTGCTCGCCGCATTCTTTGCATCGATGCGATCTTCGTCATCGTCAATACTAACTTTGCTGGTCGCACGCTTCCTTCCGATGGTGCCTTCTTCGCCGCCATCATCTTCTTCCTCAGGCACGCCAGGGACTGTAGGGAAGCTACCAGTAATGCTTCGGTTGAGTCCGTCGCCTGGCCGCCTTGGTACACCGGACCATGCATCGCCCTTTGGCCCTTGCGAGCTCGCCATAGACGCCCTGCGCTGAGCCGGATGAGCCTCACGCCCCAATCGCGAAAGTCCGCCGCTGCCGTCTATGGCTCGGATGTCGGGTCTGACGGATTCAAGCGTGGCGAGAGTGCGGCGTTCTGCTTCTATTTGACGCACGACGTACTCTCGGATCGCGTACCTCATGTCGGCCGCGGTGCGGTCGAACCATTTCCTCTGTTCCTGAAGCAGATTTGCTGTCACGCGCTGCGACTTTTGGAGGAGATACTGCTCGTGAGTGCGGGCCTCTTCCAATGCAGTAATGGCCTCGTCGACCTTGTCCCTCTTCACGCTTGAGCTTGCTTTCAATCGATCTGCTGCTGACATTTTAGACCTAGTAGAAGCCTGTGCTTGCAGCAATTCGCGAAGCAGGATGTGCCGGTTGGTAAGCGTCTCTTTTGCAATGAAGGCATCGCTGCTGTGGTATTTCAGAGGATCGCCCAACGTAGCCGCTTCGGCTGTTCCTTGCGCAGCATGGAAATCGCCGGTCGCCTGGGTGACTTTGCCTAGCTTTCGATATGCGTGGCCAAGACCGGGATGCGTTTCCTGTACGTGCATGGCGGCAAGCTTCTGTCCCAAATCCGACTCAGCAACCCCAAGGCCTAGAAGACGTCAGCATGCTCACGGGTCGCGAGATGGGATCATGTACTTCTCCGAGACTTGACCACCTTTTCAAGCTTCTGCTCGGTGTCCATAGTTCCCAGATAGAAAGCCTTGACAATGGGACGCGCAGCAGCAAGCTCTGGTGTATCGTCTGGGGGAGGTGCGAACTGCTTGATCATCTTTCGGCGGACACCAGTTGCTGGTTGTTTCCTCCGAACAACGGGGCTGTATCCGAAATCGCTTTCCACGAAATATACCATCTCCTCGTCTCGTATGAGCACCTCGTTGCTGCAGACTACATTCAACCATCTTTGTATTGAGGCCTTGACGCGCGCTTCGTCCTCGTCCGTCCCAGCGCCAGCGGATGTATACGGTGGAGGCACTGCAGGCACCATCGCCTCTGGACATGCTGATATGAGATGCTCTCCAAACTTGACGAATTCCGAGTGCAGTCGTCGGACGTCGCGGTACTGGGTGGTGCGGAACTTGGGCAGATTGGTCTAGAAGTATGTTAGCGGCCAATTCCAGCGACAGAGCTCATGATCCGCTCTGTGTCAGAATCATGCAACCTACATATACATCGAACCGCAGGATTGGATCCTTCTTGCCCGTGCGCTCCAGTCCCGTCACCTTCGCCTGGAGCTTGTAGTGAGGCTGCTGCCGCTGCTGCCGATTCCCATGGTAGCGCTGGGGCTGACCATGTCCCTGTTGGCCTTGCGCCGGAGCGTGTTGTCGTTGTCGTTGCTGCGCTGCCTGGCCGTCCTGCTTGGGGTCCTGCGATTGAGGCCGCGCGGGGTCACCGTTCTCCGATGCTGTATTTGGCCTGCTGTGCGAGTTTTGGTCGCCTATGTAGCCATACGTCTCTGAATCTTGTCCGTAGGGCGAAGCTTGCGGCGGGAGCGGAGAAGAGGGGACGTCGCTGGTGGGAGGCTGGCCGAAGCTCGTCCTATTGTGCTGCGGCGAGGATGCCCACGGATCGCCGCCCGCCGGGTGGTCGGGATCGTGCGCGGAGTAGTCCATGGCGGGGACTGCAATTGAGACCGGGCGCGCAAGATCGGAGAGTTGTCGGGCTGGCGTGGGTGGTCGCCTGCTGCTGTTGCTGCGCGGTCTGGGAGCTTGGCTCGCTTGCACAGACGGGGAAAGCGCGCGTCATCTGTCACGTGTCGCGCGATCCGATATCTGCACTCCTCCTCCCATCAGCTTGAGCTTGCATCGCATTGGGTATGTGGCTTGGATGGGCATGGTGTGCTCGTCGAGTCATTCGACACCATGTGAAGGCTCCCAGAAGGCTGCTCACAACTCAGGCCAGCCCGCAATTAGACCAGCTCTCAAGGACCACGAGGAACATTGGTATCATCGCCCACATTGATGCAGTGAGTACATCACCACCATCAATATATAACGTTCCCTAAGAGGTTTTAGGGTAAAACTACAACAACAGAGCGTATGCTCTACTACAGCGGGTATACAAGGAGAATAGGAGGTAGGAGAGAATTTCGCCTCTGCAACTTCAAGTGCCCAATACAGCACAGTGTTGTGAATCGATATAATCCCAAACTCACCGACCTTCCTACGAAGACCCATTTCCCGGAAGGAGCGGAGAGCCCCAATATTATCGCCGAGAGATTTTGTTCGCGTTGCTGTTTCTAACATTACCCAGATGTGGACGAAGGCTCTACTGTTACAGACTTCTTACCCGCAGAGCGAGCCCGGGGTATCACCATTCAATCAGCCGCCATCACGTTCGATTGGCCTCCCAAGAATCCCCAAGCTCCGCCTCCTCCGCCGCCGACATCTTTTGATTCAACACCCTACTCTTCGTTGTCTCACAACATCAATTTGATCGACACTCCTGGTCACGCAGACTTCACTTTCGAGGTTCTCCGATCACTGAGGGTTCTTGATGGGGCAGTATGCATTCTTGATGGCGTTGCTGGGGTGGAAGCACAGACCGAGAAAGTTTGGACCCAAGCCGGTCATTACCATATTCCTAGGGTCATCTTTGTGAACAAGCTGGACCGGGTTGGTGCAGCCTTCTCGAGAACCGTTAAAGAGATCGGCGTTCGACTACACGGACGGCCAGCAGTTTGTCAGATTCCGTGGTGGAAGGATGGAAATGGCGATTTCATTGGTGTCGGCGATGTTGTTCACTTGAGAGGCCTCATGTGGCACGGCTCGACCGACGGTAGCCAGATTCGGCCTCATACCTTGGAACAGCTTGATGCCACTGACAAGAGTTTTGCTGAAGAAATTAGGAAGGCTCGCGTCGCATTGGTCGAACTTCTGAGTGAACACGATGATATCATGGTCGAGCTTTTCCTCGAGAACAACGAAGACCACCTCGCAATTCCCGGCCTTCAGATCATGCAATCACTTCGGCGAGCGGTACTTGACACACCACAGACCATTATACCGGTCTTGGCTGGTGCCAGCTTCAGGAACATCGGCGTACAACCTCTTCTGGACTCTGTGGTCGATTTACTTCCTTCTCCGCTCGAACGACCAGACCCGGAGATCAGTGTAGGAAGCCAGAGTACCACTCTTGCCCACTTGCTTAGCTCGGCATCGGCGGCCCCTTTTCCAGCGAAGAAGAAAAGTTCAAAGGACCAGAACGCAGTCGGCTTCCCAGAAGCACGCAGCCTGTCGGCTTGTGCTCTAGCTTTCAAGGTGGTCAACGATCCCAAACGTGGTATTTTGGTGTACGTCCGTGTGTACAGCGGTACCCTCGACAAAGGTGCCGTTCTGTACAACACGAGCCTTCATCTTGCAGAACGCGCTCCTCGCCTTCTCAAGATGTACGCCAATGACGCTGTAGAAGTGGACTCTTTGTCATCGGGTCAAATCGGTGTCATCCCAGGCCTCAAGTATGCACGAACGGGTGACACACTGATCTGGTGTAAGGGTCTGGCGATGAAGGCACAACCGCCTGGTGATCTAAAAAGCTTGCAATTGAGACCGATCAGCGTGCCACCTCCTGTGTTCTTTACCAGCATCGAGCCTCACAGTCTGAGCGAGCAAAAACATGTGCAAGAAAGTCTTGCTATACTGCTTCGCGAAGATCCAAGTTTGCAACTTTCTATTGACGATGAGACTGGACAAACTCACCTTGCGGGCATGGGCGATCTTCATCTTGAGATTGCCCGTGATCGCTTGCTCAACGATTTCAAGGCCAAGGCACGCATTGGCAAGATCGAAATCGGTTATCGGGAGACCATCACGTTGTCAACTTTGCCAAATACGTTCATTCTAGACAAACCTATAGCAAGTAAACCGGCCAAGGCAGGTATCACAGTTGCTTTGACTCCTATCGACGATTTGGTTGCACCTGCATCCGCATCCCAGCATACGACGCCGGAAGACGGTCCCTTCGAGACGACGTATCTCCTACCTGATAATTGTACGCTACATATTGCGCATCCCAACCTATCTCGTCATGACTCGAGTAGCCACAAAAACCATCTTCCGCCGCATCTCAGCCTTCCAGGCATCTTGTCTTCGATACATTCTGGTGCCTCGGCGGCACTCGCCCGCGGTCCGTATAATGGCTACCCTGTCTCCAATACTCGAATTGAAGTCGATCTCGATGTAGCAGCACATCTCTTCAACGAGACCACGCCCACCGCAATGTCAATGGCCACCCGCACAGCCGTGCAAAACAGCCTCCGCGCCGCGAACGATACCAGCCCAGCCATCCTCATGGAACCCGTCATGCTCGCCACTATCTTCGTAAACGAAGCTTCCCTCGGCGCCGTTGTCCAAGACCTTTCCTCTGCACGCGGCGGCCAAGTCGTATCGCTCGACGCCTCTGATGCGACCATTTCCACTACGTCACTATCGTCCGAACTCCCGACCATCGACCCGGGTCAGATCTAT
Source organism: Pleoardoris graminearum (assembly GCA_030770415.1). NCBI lineage: Eukaryota > Fungi > Ascomycota > Dothideomycetes > Pleosporales > Didymosphaeriaceae > Pleoardoris > Pleoardoris graminearum. The sequence continues at coordinate 60,258 of JASEKS010000348.1, forward strand.
GCGCCGCCAGACCCGTTTTCGCCTGGCGGAGACGTGGGCTCTGGACTCGGAGACAGCCAGCGGCAGATTGTGGCGAGGGTGCCATTGAAGGAGATGGTAGGGTATTTGAACCAGCTACGTGCGCTGACCGGTGGCAGGGGGACGTTTGTCATGAGTGTGGATGGGTTCGAGAGGATGACGGCACAAAGGCAGAAGGAGGTCATAGATGCGATGAGGGATTTCGGCTAGGTGTAAGAGATAGTGTAATAGTGTACGATATCGAGTATTCGCCGCATACATGGATGCGTGTTTACTCCTTGAGGTAGGGTTTTATGTACGATATGTCTTCGGAAGACGTGCATAGTAGCAAAGGCCCGGTGTGTAAACTTTTCATTCTGATATTCTTCATCTATGTTGTTTGGCCGGACTTGGGACGGTGCGCGTTGAAGAGATATACCAGCATCCTGTCGGAGGAGTCGAGACTCGGTGTCATACTCTTCTCGCTCATGGCACTGCCACTTGCAGAATTGGCCGGGGGTGTATGTAGCTCTTTGGCAGCAGCTGGGTTTACCGTCTTGTGCGACCTGTGGCATAGATCTCACCGGAGCTTCTCATTCGTCCGATTCTCGCTGCTTGTTTGTTGCTTCCGCTTCTCACCACAGTGAAGCTGGTCCCGACTCCAGCATCGATTATTAAGACGCAAGGCTTGAAGAGAGGGCTCTTGGCTTTATCTCGATTGAGCCCGCTCACACCAGGGTCTCTGGTGTTTCCCTACCCGCCCACTTGAATCCCTCTCCCTCGACGCCTGTACTTTACCACCGAATACAGATGGACTCGACGAATAGACTGGCAGAAAGAGACTACCGCATTACACTCAGCGAATGCATCCAGGGCTTCGGCAAGCCGTCCGTGGACCAGCGAAATCCTCCGCCAGGTGAGTCTTCACACGCGGCTTTCACCACTCGCGCCTTCCGTAACACATAGCTTTAGCACCGCCGAGCCTCCCTCACCCCGGCAACACAGACGCTCCCCTCTCAGCTTCTGCCGTCCAGCCACCCTACTCGACGCAGAACCCTTTCGCCCAGCCCCCGACATCTTCTTATTCTTCTCTCTCTAATCTGACCCCCTCGCACAAGCGCACTCGGTCTGCTCCTGAAGTTCAAGGTAAGCAGGCGCTCCTGTCACGCTTTCCGAATCCGAGCTGACAGGGCTGACAGCGACATCTCTTTCCGACATGAATCGCGCCTCTCTCCATGGTGCTCCGCCGCGAGGCCCGCCGCCGTCTACTGGAGGTATCAGCTTGAAGAAGTCGGTGGTTAGGGTCGCGCGTCCTGCGGGACCGGCGGGACCTGCTTCAGGTGCTCCCATCCGCACCGCTGCTCCTGCGTCCGCGCCTCCAGTCGTGGCCGCGCCCAAGGTAGAAGATGGGTAAGTTCTGACACGCATGCAGCTCTCAGATCACAGTCTCAGACATGTTCACGGGCTGATATTTCCCGAGGAGGGACGACACGGGCAGAAGCAGTCCTAACGCTTTGGACCTGAGACTGTAGCTTCTGAGTGCAAAAATAACTGACGCTCGTTTCGCAGACCTGAAGCGCCGATGCCCGCCACCATCGCGTCGCCCGCGAGCTCACTGGCGGCGACGGACAAGTACTCAGATCTCGAGGAGATGTTCGCACGACTGACCTCGCAGTCTGCGCCTACCCCGTCAACTTCGATGCAGTCTCATGCGTTGGCCAGCAAGGAAGCCGATGGTGGTGTTCAGATCCAAGAGCGCACCTCGGAGGCAGCCGACAACGCAGTTGACAAGGGAGCGGACAGCAAGAACGCGAGCTTGTCCTACCTTCTTGCTATCAAATCCCCTTCCCATGCCGCGCTCACACCGATTCAAGAAGAGGTTGAGGACGCGCAGACTCCGCCTGCTCCTGCCGAATCTGCTGGCGACAAGCTGGAGGCGCACAAAGCCGAAAAGGCAACAGGTACGTTCAACTGCCCTACAACCTTACCTCCAGTACTAGGGCAAAATCCCTAGGATGGACAATACAAAACCGACTGTCCTGACGCTTTTATCCACTGGCTGGACGGACTTGTTGAGCATCCGTTCGAAGCTGGACTGACCAAAAGCAGATGCCAACTTGGAGAACATCCCTCCCAAGGACCTCGAGCTCCAGTACCTTCACAAAGCCGCAGAATATCTCACGTCGCTGCCAGCCAACATCGGCCCCACCGGTGAATTGGTTAAGAGCGTGACCACCAAGCTTGGTCGTCCCTTCGCCCCCTCCGGAGTTCTTGAGCCTGATGCGGTTGAAGGCCTCAAGACTTGCTACGTGAATACGGTTATCGCCTTCCTCGAGGGCATCCACAAGAAAGCCAGCCCAATCAGCAATGATGAGGTCAAGGGCATCTTGTCCAAGGGCGACGGAAACTTCATCAATCTGTGCGCGGTGTTGGGCCAGAAGGGTCTGATCTCCATCGAGAATCTGGATCATGTACGTAGCGTGAAAATGCTTTTGAGGTATGCTAACACACATGATCAGGTGATTGGCTTGAGCAAAGCCATCGAGAGCGTCTTTCCCAAGGAGCAAGACGCCGCATCATCTTCATCGGCCACGGCTGCTACGTCGAAGGACCCCTTGGACGGCGCGAAGTCATGGCCAGCTTGCGAGGAGCGGGAGAACGGTGAGGCTGTATACTTCATATTGTGTTTCTCCAAAGCTAACTCTTCTTTCAGGCCCGGGATGTCGTACCTGCATTCTCGTAGGCTTGCCCGAGCAGATGACCGTCAAACAAGTACAGGCGCTTGTCAGTAAACCCCCTGTCTCCTTTTCGATGGGAAGATCGCCTTAGCAGTGACGCCGGCTCATAAGCCACGTCAAAAGTCTGAGTACAGTGTGTTGCCCTAGGACACGCAATACAGTGGCCGATTGTACTCAAAATTTTGACCTAGTCCTGTAGTCACGGGACAAGCTCACCCTTGAGTGTACTTCTGCTGACATCATTGCGCCTTCACAGGTCTGGGGTGGTCGGCTTGAGTCCATCCAGCTTAATAAGCCCGGTCCAGGCAAAGCTCTCGTCAAATTCCTTACTCCCGAAGCTTGCCAAAAGTACTTTGAGACAACAGAGAACGGCATCGTCCTTCCAGGCTCCAAGGCTATCGTCTTCGTCAAGAAAGCTGTTGGCCCGGACTCCGTAAACGACGTTATCCAGAAGTGCACAGACGGAGACGCCACCCGTTGCGTTCGTGCGTACGATGCCGACGATGACTGGGGCGACATGATGCTCCTCCAACTTGCGAGGGGCAGGGGCCAGCCTAGGCGCGAGGTCGATCACATCAAGCGAGGAAGGACTCCCAAAGGCGTAAGTGATCCAATATCCCACGATATGGGACAAAAGCTTTAGCACAGTGTTGCCCCAGGATAAACATTACAGAGGCCGACTGTACTACCACTTTTGTCCGTCATGATCTTGCTAATACTCGTGCAGCGCAAGTATATCGAGTTCCGTTTCGCCAACATTTACTCCTCGCTCCAATTCAAGCGTCAACTCCGAGATGACCAGGAGTGGGAACATTGCCACATCGAGTATGCCCCCGATCCGTGCGAGGTCGCTCAGGGAGTTCACGTCAAGGACGAGGACGGGAAGTAAAAGGCTGGTGGATTCTCCTAGGTCCCTTTGTCGGTAAAGGTCGACCCCTCCTCGCCAGTGTCTCTGCTTGCAGCTCACAGCGTAGTAGGAGATGACGTTTGGCATGATCTTCTGTCCCTTCTTCGGGAATGGTCGGGGTAATGGGTGTACCACTATGTGGTAGTCTTTGGGACCTAGCCCGTGGATGATTTGATCTTCTTGGCTGTCATATGGCTGATTGATGCATCCCATAATGAACACATCGAACGAATAGGACGAACGTGGTTCTACCATTTTCACTCTTTTGGTATCGTAAAAGACACCTGCCGTTTTGTTCCCGTGCTCTTCACCAAAACGCCGTACAAACACGCTTTGTCGTGGAGGGATCTGTGTAAGTATTAGCTTGACATGAATCCTCTGCTGACTAGAATTTCGTAGGCAGATCTGAGCTGCTAAGGCAAAGCAACCCCCAAAGTAAAAAGAGTTAGTATTGTTGGTATGACTGGTGCCTCTACAGGAGTATGTCGGCGCATTCAAACCGGAAGTGCTGCAAGCCTTGTAGGAGTACGTCCGATAACGCGATCGATTCCTTCTCTTCTCCAGACCACAACGACGTATTACAGTACTGGGACCAAAGTCTGAGTACGCTGTGTTGTCGTCCGCGGTATAGGGAATACAGACGCCGATCGTATTCGGGCTTTTCTCCTGAGGTTGTATGGACATGATTGCCGAGTGGGGCCCGCGAATTGCCTGAGCGTCCGACGGGTCGGCGAGGAGAGCCGTCGAATGTAGTCGTGAAAGAGATAGCAGTGGTGATGGTGTACTCGAATGGCCAGCTTGGCCTGGGTCCCTCGGAGTTGATCGGCCGGTTGTCTGAGCCGTGACGGGCCGCAGAGGCAGGTTGAAGGTCCTACGAGATGGTGCGTGTATCTGCTCATGGCAACGGACGGGTAGTCGTTCCGTCTGGAAAATGCAGCCCCGCACTGCTGGAATGGACCCACCGCTGGCCGGGCGGTCGTTGCCATCGCCCATGTACTGGGTGTATTCTCATCTCCGTGGCGAGCACGGCGTTGCCCGCAAGTCGACTAATTTGTTCTGTATCCTGTTGGAATGGCCGACACCTCGTCACCGGAGAACATCGGTATGGTACTGGTTACGGATCGGTACTGCGTGCGCCGATGCTACGCTTCTTTCTTCGGCATATTCGGGTCTGCATGTGTACCTGCCCCTGCGCTTGCGCTGTTATGCGCGGCGAGCTGCGGTTCAGGAGCGCTTGTCGAGCGGTCGGCAGGCTCTCCGGGAATTCCCGCGAGCGCAGAAAGAAACGAGGGAAGCGGAGAGCGTTTCGTCCCTGCGTGACCGCGGCAGAGCTTTTACCGCGCGTTGGCGTAATTCGTAGCAATGGGCTCAGCAGTTGGATCGGTATCATGAGCAGGGTGGCGCGAAGAGATACCGGTAAGGAGCCGCCTTCCCACGAGCAACGAGGCCCGCCGACGCCCCATGCCGATGGTGTTGGGTCAAAGATGCACGTGAGCCAAGGGTTCCTGCCCTCCTGGGAGCGCGAGAAGCAGCCTGCGAGATGATTTGGCCGTTTTATTTCTGGCTGGCGCTGCGAGACAGGTCCTATCCCGCGGGTATAAAGTCAGCAAAGCGATGGCTTTCTCCAACGGTTCCTTGAGGACTATCTTGTGGCCCTCTGTTCATAGGATGTGCTACTTGGGAGGATGCTCCGGGCTCGGTGCCGAAGCCACCAGGTTGAACGATGTCTTGGAGAGACCTAACTGCGAGGGCGCGCCGGCGGTGCTTCTCGTGCGTGTAATTGCTCGGGGAGATGATGCTCGCTCATTCGTTCGGAGAGCAAGAGGTGTGACAGGGGTGGTACAGAGATGATCAAAAAGGGGGTTGCGGGTAGTCTTGTGGCCTTAGACCGAGCCTCAGACAAGTGAGCTACGGCGCGGATCTGTTTGGAGGAGGCGGCAGGTTGTCTTGTTGTGGAGGGAAGGCGACCGAAGCTCGAGTGGAATGACGGACGGGGTAGTGTGGTCTATGGTCTGCCTCACGGCGAAAAGGACAATCCTGGGTGGCGGCTCAACTCTTATCCCGACATGGACGTTCACCCTGCCCGAGATGGTCACCGTGGGGGTCTCCATATGCTCTTCTCGTCTGGCGCGTACCCTAGAGGTGTGCGCCGCGGATTTGGAGACGCCGCGGCATGCCCACCGAGATCGTCCGGAGCGTAGGTGCCCGTTCAAGGCAGGCCTTCTCGCTGAGTCGAATTGCACCTTGGGTTGCTATAACGGTACAAGGAATAGGTACAAGGAATACTACACACTACGACGCCAATGCCTTCTGCTAACCAACCACCACGCTCATGATTAAGTAATGGCTATAAAGGACAGATTTAACAGTCGGCTATACAACTTTTAGTTTTTTAAATCACTACTTTTTAGCTTACTACTACTAAACTACGTTCCCTTAGACCGTGTTTTCGCTTTTGGATGAAGTCCTGGCGTACCGCTCGTAATTGAAGGCGCCAACGCCAGGTCGACCGGAACAGCAGCAACGAGACATCCATGTACCGACGCGTTTGGTCCTCTGTCGAGAACATACCTGAATACGCTTGCATATATGGTGAAAATATAGCGAGGCTGGACTGCGATTGGGATGAGGAATCAGGATACAGGCAGTGGGATTGCAGCATATGTTAGGCAGGCTGGTCGATATACTCCTGGTTCAACTTACTTCTTATTGCAGGCCTATTCATTCGTAGTAGCTAGAGATATCACCCCCATCGTCGTAAAGATATCGAGCGGTACCACTGATTTTTACGCGGGCTACCTTCCCGTCGCCGACGCCAATGGAGCGCATGCAAGGGTGGTATACGCATTGTGTATTCCTTGGATCCTCGAGACTAGAAGAACGTGTCGGATGCGGGTCGTAGTACGATGGAAGGACCAAAGTTATACCGTGGTTTCTGGGTCACGTTTAAGCATTCGGCACCCTCACCTTTTACCTGTGGAGAGACTTCACCCTACCATCTGTCAGGGAAGAAAGATTTATTTACACAGGCTGTTAGTAGCATACGGCTCGAACTTGTTCAATCGAGTCATAGGCGGGCAAAGCGCTCGACGTATTTGTTGGTAGTATTCTTGGAGGCTTTTGGCGACGTCCATGTTTTGTTCGCAATGTGCACGGCTTGTACTTGGTTAAGAGACTACATACGGTGTACGGCTCGTTAATCCCGTGGGTCACTACAGATACGAGATGTACTGTAGTTACAACAGTAAATATTCACAATTCGCTATATTTTCTATTAGTTTCTACTCTACCCTACTAAAACGCTCTAGCCTATAAAAATAATATAAATTTTAATTTCCTACTTATTTTATATAGTAAAAAATTTTTTTTAGTATTTATAAAGGCTATAAAACTTTTATAAAAATACTAATATTAATACTAGTAAAGTAATATAGGCCCGTATAAGTATTTAGATTTAGCGTAGTATCTTAACTATTTTTATAATTATATCTAACTAAATTAGGTAATACTAGCGCGGGTATAGACTATATAGTAATATTATATTTACTTAAAGCTAAAGATATTTTTAATCTAATATCTTAATTACCTTAATTTTTTAATTTTATAATACTTTTACTACGCTCTTAACGCTCTAAAAATACTAAAAAAACTAAAAATATAATATAAGACTAATACTTTATTATTTAAATATTTTATAATACTAAATTTAGTTTTAAAGATATCTAGTAAGCCCTTTTAAGTTTTATTTATAATTAGGTGCGCTAAACTACTAACTTTATTTAAATAATTTTTATAAAGTGTTCTAGACACCCTTGTAAATATACTAAAAAAAATATTAATAAAATAAAGTTTTTTATTATTAGTAACTAAACTAGTAAACTTATAAGCTATATAAAATTATCGCTTACTTTTTAGTACCTTTTTTTTTTTTTTTTTATATAATAAAGTTGCTATTAGTAACTACTTAATTAGGAAGAAAAGTACTATATATACTATATAATCTAATAATTAGCTCTTAAAGGTACTATACTAAGCCTAATTAAAAAAGATACTACGCCTACTAAAATAGGTACGTAATAACTACTTAATAGTACTTAATAGTTTTATAGTTTAGTAATTTATTATTTTATACTAACTTATACTTACGTATTTACTATTATAACTAATACTAAATAGGTATTTATAAAAAAAGAGATATTAATATACTATATTTATAGTATATAGTATAACGCGTAAAATATTATTTTACTAATTATAGTATAGTGCTTCTATAACTATATATCTAAGAGGCGCGCTCCTAATACTATAAAATAAATAAAATATATATATAGGCCTGCGCTAGGCGCCGTAAAGTATATAATATTTATAAAATATAATATAGGCTTACGCTAAGTACTATAAAAAGTACTATAAAGAGTACTATAAAGTATATAATATCTATAAAACTATTAAACTAATATTATAACTAAACTATCGCGACCTACGCTAGGCGTAGTAATTATTAATAATATTTAGTACTATACGCAGTACTATAATACTATAAATATATAATTAATAAATAAAAATAACTACCGCGTAATAGGTAAGGTTCTTAAAAATCTAAAATTATAAATAAGGCAGCTATTACGTTGTAATTTACTTATATTATAGGAGGAGAAACTAATTAGTTTACTATTTATAGATATATACTAGTTACTAAAAATATATAGTAAGTTGCTTTATAAAAATAATAGTAATAACTAATAAATATAAATAAGTTAAAGGAGAACTAGTAGTATAATAAAAATATTATTTTAAGTATATAAGAGCGTTTACTAGATATAAGAGTATATATAGAGAACTATCTAAGCTTTATTAAAGAGATAATAGAGTATACTAGTATAAGTATAGAGTAGGTAAAAAATATAAAAAGCTTTAAGGCCTTTTTAAGCTAAATACTTTTAACGTAATAATAATAGCTAGTAGGTCTAAAGTAATAAAAATAAATAGCTTAGTATATAACTAAATAAAATAGAATATTCTATATTAATTATTTTATTATAATTTTAAAACCTCTAGGTCTCTATTAAGACCGGTTTTAGTACCTAAAAATATTAAAATATTAAATTAAGGCTATTTTTAAATATTAAGGCTATTTATACTATATTACCCGCAGTAAGCCGCTAATATTAAAAACTAATTATTTAGTACGCCTACGCTTTATAAAATATTATATATATTAAACCTCTAAATAATAAAGTTATATATTATAAATAGATAAAAGCTAAATTTAATTAAATTACTACTATAAGTAATAAGTAACGCGTAAAGTTTATAAAGAGTTTAATACTATTTACGTACTTTAGAAATATCTATATAAGTTTAGCTAATTATTTTAAAATAGCTTTTATAATATAAAAAAAAATTTAGTACTTATATAAGAGCCGTATTAAAATTATATTAATAGGCCTACCTATTATAAGTATATTATATTTATTATACGTTGCTATATCTTACTATAAGAGCTGCAACTCTTTTTTATATAAAATAGTACCTCTACCTATAAAAATTAATATATAAAGGCTATACTATATAAAAGTTTTATTACTATAGTAAAATAGTCCGCGTATAGTCTAAATTTAAACTCTATTAAAATAGTTTAGTATTAGATAAAAGATTAAATTAAGCGTATTATAGGCGTTAACGCTAGATTAACGCTCTACTAATTAAAATATTTTTTATAAAAAGTCTAAAATACTATCTCTAAATAACTCTTTAAAAATTTTATTATAAGTATACCTAAGCGTATAAAGGTAGTTATTAAAACTAAAGGTTACTATATAAAGTATTAATTAAAGATAAAAACTTTTTCTTTTATAATAAAATCCCGTACTTACGCTATATATTTTATATATAAATTAAATAAGTTTTAACTAAAAAAATAATCCTTAGTATCGCCTCTAAAAGTAGTAAATTATAAATATTTACTATTACAACCACAGTAGTCTTGACCTGCGGAGAGGAGGGCTTGCAGGGGATAAAAAACTGGTACGATGGATCGATCTGGGAGTATAACTAGAGCGCAGGAGGTCCGTCCTGTTAGCGTCTAGCCCTTTATAGGCTAGACTAATAACTTAGAGTTATTTTACCCTACTTCGGCCGATAATTAGCTAAACATTTAGAATGGAGGAGAGACCTCCGCCCCGAAGGTATGGACGGTGTCCGGTTGTTCGGATAGCAATGGAAGATGTACGTCATCTGCAATCCCTTGCATCGCCAAGGTCATCCAGAAGGGCCGATAATAGCAAAGTGCAGCCGAGATCAGGCTCCACAAGCGGCCGCATCAACTATTGAATGCAATTAAAGTAGTGCCGTGAAGAAGCCCACAAAAAACGAATGGGAAATATCGATAGTGGTCGATGAATTTGCATTATGCGTTAGAAATTAAGTATCAAGGAATGTCCCGGTAGATGCAGCATGTAGACTCCACCGCTATGCTTGTTCGTCTCGTGGCCCAATACATTACCCCGGCTCTTTCTCCGCCCGCTAGTCCCTCCGCTAGCCCTTTCCCCACTCAATATCATGTCGTAAGATCGTCACGTCGTCTACAAACCGCACATGTTGAGCCCGACCTGAGAATACTGCGCGTCCACGCGGCCAAACTGAGCAGCATTGCCGTTGGTGAGCGCATCGAGACCCCGCTTGTTGATGTTGAAGCCGGCGGCGGTGTGGTCGATGGCGAGCACGTAGATGGTCTTGCCGTTGTACGTCAGGCTGTAGCAGGTGCCGCACTGGGGCGAGTTCCAGCCCGCGATGCCCTGGTAGCCGCCGAAGTAGGGCGTCTTGATCGCGCCTTGGGTTTGCCAGCCGTACTTGGTGATGAGGCCGTTCTGGCCGTCGGAGCAGGATACGGCCGTCATAGAACGGCCGGCGTCGTCGTAGCCGGTGTCATATGAGACTACGTCGTGTTAGTAGGGGATGAGAGAACGGCGTGAGGTGGACTGACCGGTGATGGCGGAAGTGAGTGACGCAAAGCCGAGAGCAATGGCGGAAGCGACTGTAGAGAACTTCATTGTGTTGTTGGGAGAGTATAGACTGGTGAGGTTTGCAGGGTATGTTCAGGTGATTGGTAGAACGAGAGTGATGATGGAGACTGTCGCTGGAGGTGGTGATGATTCGAAGCGTGAGCTGATGATCTTTTTTGCTGGACGATGCCTCCTACTTTATAATCGAGCGTTGTACTCTGGTCCAGGCCCGTCCTATAAAGCTCGTGAATATCCATTGAGCTGGCAACCATCAACACTAGTTCAATGAGCGCATTAGCAAGGGCGGACCATGGCGAGCGAGCATTGTTTTACGGGATCTAGCCCAAAGTAGGAACCTAGGGCGGTGCAGGTGACCAGGACTCGTGGGCGTTCGGAGGCTAATTGAACCAAGTGAGCTCATAGTTGCGGAGCAGCTGTTGGCAGAGCTCGAGATCGGTATGCTTTTCGGGATTATTTTTGGATGCATGTAACCGGGACCGACCGGCCTGTCGTCCTTTTGGTGGAGTTAAACGAGGACTTGGCCCGAGGCTAGCGGCCGGTGACATCGGTCGGAGCTTCAACGGGCAACCCGTGACAGCGATCAATAAAAGCTGCCCTGCTTCTAGGACCCGTGCAGGTCGTTGCTGGGGCGAGCATTAAGACAGACGATGAATTGTCAATACAGCACGGTCAAGCTAGCATACGGAGCTCCTCGGCAGCCTACGGCGTCTTAGACATAGCGGTCGTGCTCGATCACTAGTGCTGCCGTCGACTCATGCGCTTTCCAGCGGTTTCCAGTAACATCGTCAACCTTCGTTTGGAACGAAAACGGTCCCTTTTGATGGCTGCCTTAGTCGCGGTTCGCAGGTTTTCGCTTCCATCGCACAGCAGTAGCGTCGCACCTGAACGCTAGCTTCACACCGCTGCAAACACGTTTTCCTCGTTGATCGGATACAGCAGCTGTTGGGCGACAGGAGAGAGCGCAGGGTCAAACCGTCGAGTTGCCTCACTTCCATCTGCGTTGGAACGGTCGATGTGGCGGCGCATGCTGACGGCACCGCCTCGGAGGCGGCCGGGTCACAGCGAAGGGTTCCATCGGAAGGACGATCATATGGCCTGTCAACCCGTGAATAGCCTGTGCAATGTTTTGAAAGAAAGTGCCCGAAGGAAGTGACAGTGACGGCGTGTGGAAGGAGTTGAGAGGAGAAGAGTGGCGTTTTCCTTCCCCAAGTCGCCGTCTTACCGCGGGAACCGATCGAACCGGGCTCCAAAACTGAAGAAACATTCAGCGAAACTTCACAGAAGCTGTTCGACCCGTATACACCTTAGGTACCCGCAATATCCTGCCAAAGGGTCTGTCAAAGCAAAGCCAATCTCTATCGGAGTGGAGTTACAAGTTGGTCCGTGCATTTGGAGCCTCAGAACCGTCTCATGTCTCGCAGCCGCGCTCCTCAAGTTTCATCCCCTATAGCAACCCAACACCAAAGGATACCAAGGTCAAGCCTTTTCAGTCGTAGTGTGCGCGCGTCAAACAGTCTCCTCGTGCTCTAGCCGTCCCACAGGGATCCATCAAGCCTCAGTGGCTGAAAATTGGCCGACTGTCCCAATCACCAGGTCTTGGGACACACTAAGCCTCCGCATACAGCGGCGAAGCGCTGAGAATTATGACTTTGCGACGCGTGAAGTCGCAGAGGTGTTCCGCCACGTCCCCATTGACCGGTCTCCTCTCTGGGCTTGCATCTCCCAGGCGCCGTGTTTCATTCATGTTCGTATATAATGGCCTCAAATGCACTCAGGTTCGATTTCTCCCTCAGGCAGGCCCGGGACTTCATTCGCGATACGATTCGACTCCAAGTATCTCAATTCGTTTCTTCGTACCCACTTAATATTCACCTTTATTACTCGAACGAGCTAGTTTCTGTCCTTCACACCCAATCATAATGCGTTTCTCAACTTTCGCCGCTACGGCCGCTGTTGCCGGCTCTGCTGTCGCTATGGACCATATGGTCGTCGTCGGAAACAATTCTCTGACATTCGAGCCCGCCAACATCACCGCTGCTGAGGGCGACACTGTCACCTTCAAGTTCTGGCCCAAGAGCCACTCGGTCGCTCAAGCCGCGTTCGACTCGCCTTGCGAGCCCATGGCGAACGGTTTCTGGTCGGGTTTCATCCCTAGCGAGAAGGGTCCCGCGTCCACCATGTTCCAGATCGAGATCAAGAACGCCTCACAACCGCTCTGGTTCTACTGCTCCCGGGCAACCCACTGCCAGGACGGCATGGTCGGTGTCATCAATCCTCCGTACGTACACCCTAATCTTCGATGTGTCTTTCACAACTAACGAGCCGGTAGTATGAGCGGTCAGAGGACTCTCAAGGCTTTCGCGGAGGCGGCCAAGAAGGCAACCAACAACACTTCTCCTACGTCGGCCACAACGGTCGGCGGCATGCTCATGAACGGCACTTCGATGAACAACGGCGGCTCGATGAGTGGTAATGGCACAAGTCCTGAGGGTGCTGCTTCAATGCGCGCTGCGAGCAATGGCGCTATCTTCACCGTGGCCATCGGTATGGTTGCTTCGCTCCTGCTATAAGCACCTCGACATCACATCAGGACCGGACGAGAAGGGATACCCAAGCGAAATGATAGAGACGAGCGAACGCATTGAAGGAGGGCAGAAGAGAACGACGGGGACGGATCCGGAATCCACACATAGGTCCACGACGTGGGTGGAAGACTACCTGCGCACGCGCAATACGCCAGGCTTGCAAGGACGGTTGAGATACTCTTTTGGACGTGGATTGTAGTTATATAATCTTGAGCGAATGAAACCTTATTCAGACTCCGATCATGCATGCCCATGCAATCCTCGTCCACAATTCAATAATCTGAACCCCCTGTATCTCCTGCTTGTCGCTTGTCAGCAACGAGGCAGCTCCACAGTTCCCTCCATAGCGGCCGCTCCATCCACTTCGGCCGCCGCTCGAGTGTCTCTACAATCTTTCTGCGCTCTTCTTGGTGTGCGCGCTGTGTCTCGTCCAGATGGGAATTCATCTCGAACTCTGCGTTGAAATCCTTCGATAAGACGGAACTAATCCGCACCTCTACCACTGTCCCTTCGGGGTCGCTATCAGCGGCGGGATCTTCGCCTTCGATGACAGCGATGTCACCCAGGACATAGTCGCCTGCAGTGAGGTTGCGGACAGGTACAGCAAAGGAACGAGGTGTTATATACTTGTACGTAAGGTAGAAGAGTACGAAGAGGAATGGCTGGCAACTCATCAGTAAAGCAACGGACGGTGGAGATAGCGACTCACTCCAGAGTAAGCGCCTAGCACATCGCAGGCGAGACCGACATTCGACTTCAGGTGATCGGTCGACGTCAAAGCCCCCTTCGATGCCAGTACGTAGAGCGCTGGGACCCCGGACCATATCACGACGAACGTGCAGCCTACGATGCCCACATATGCTGGAAGTGGTTGCCAACGGGACTTGAACATCTTGGAGATGTAGAGCTCGTCGTTGCGGCTCAAGAGTTTTCGCTCTTCTAGCCGCTGGAGACTAATGGGCCGTGTGAGCAGGCATGATCCGGATTTCGAATAGTGAGCCTTACCCAGCCTTGAACTTCAGAAACGTGATGCATTCGCAGACGTAGACACAGGCGAGGGACCCAGTGAAGAAAGCGGACAGGGTTTGACGTGGCTGTAGATCGTGTCAGCGTGAGCTTGTCATAGAAGAAAGCGATGATGGGTCATTGAACGTAGGATAGGTGACGGCGAAAGCACTGAATGACTTACCTGGCCTTGTGCAGATCTGCTGAGGCCGGCGAGAGATATGAAGCCAAATAACGAGCACAGAAGGATCGCTGCTATCGGCGTGTTGCCATTGTTCGTCCTGCCGAACACATCTGCGATCTTCGTGGGCAGATAGGTTTGGGCGAGCATGAATACGCTGCGCGACGCCACATACAGGTCCGTATTGCTAATGCCAGTCAGTATTCCTCTTCGTGCAGCTTAACGTACGTACCCGGCTGTATACGCAGATATGATAAAGAACAAATGTAGAGCTTTTGCAACACCCGAGATAGCCGATGTCTGAATGGCGGTCACAAAGGGAGAGAGGCCGCCTGATTTTCCTCTAGGACTCCATATGACCGTCAAGTTCGGGTCGGCATAGTTGACATTGGCTGCAGCAGACATCAGAGTAACAGGCAGCAATGAAAGCGGTACGATGTACACAAACGACATGACGACCGGAACATCCTTGAAAGGTTTTTTGGCCTCGCCTGCAGTCATGGCCATGATTTCACCCCCATAGCAGGAGAACATGGCAAAGGAGACGGAGGTGAGGAAGCCAAATAGCCGACCAGGAGCACCAGGTATGCCGAATTGGGTATCAGGTACGCCCTCTCCACGGATAAGAGCAGCTGAGCTAGCGTTGAACCCTGCGGGCTTAAATCCTGGAGGAAAGGCCAGCGTAGTGTAGTTACCGCGATAAGAACCTGTACGTTGCCCCGCAACCCCAATGTTGATCACCAGCATGAGGGTGCAAACGAGAATGAATAAGCAGAGCTTAAAGACTGCAACAATCCTCTCGAGAGTTCCATACAGCTTGACCCCAAGGCAATGGGTCAGCGTCGTCAGCGCAACAAACGCCACGGTGATGCCAACCTCCACTTCCGGTGTGTGTCGGGCTGGATTGCTGCCGGACTTCAAAAGCGCGGTCATTTCTGCGGAATATGCCGTAAGACAGGCCATGGACAGAATGTTCCCAAGCCTGGTCCAAGTTAGCTGATAGCGCGATACGCCTACGCTGAGCTGTAACTTACGAGTACGAAGCCGCCACAGCGAAGCCCGCTGCCGGATCTAGAAACTTGTGTGGTAAGTCGATCAGAGATCCTGTTATGGGCCGACAAGCCACCATTTCTGTGAGCGTGTATATCACACATGCTGCGATAATGGCGGCAACAAGGTAACTGAGAGGTCCTCCGAGTGATCCAGAAGTAGTAATCAGAGCTCCAGAAGTTACGAAGATTCCAACGCCGACGCCGCCTGAGATGCCGATACCTGTGTCAATTGATAAGCATCGTACCATCTGTCAGTGCAGTAGTAGTTACCTGTGAGCTGTGGACGACCGAGAACACGGTGAAGGTGTTCATAGTGGTTCACGAAATAAGGGTTTCGATCTAGTGGTCGCTTATCGCCCATGGTGATGCTACGATCACTGCAAATGTATGTAACGACCTGATAAGACGGCAGGGAAGCATTGATGCGAGCAATATCAGTATTTCAGTACCAACCTGCGCCTGACGTCAAGCCCACAAGGCAGAGTGAGGCTCGGGTAAGGCTAGCTTCGTATTCCATCCATTGCAAGTGAAATTGAGTAAGAACAGGCCGCAACAAAGCAGCCTCTGACACTACAGGCGAATGAGCGTGTGCCGATAACTGAATTGCTTCTTTGAGGCGCGGCATTGAAGTCGCAAAAGGATCCAACGGCAGTGCGGGCCGTACGCGCAGCCTGAATATGAGCCTGAAAGACTCGTATATGTAGTCTTGCACAGCCGCACCAACACCAAACCAACGAGGGGGACGGGATTTAGCGCCACACTGAATTGTGATTGGTTCCGGGGCGCGTATTCAGATACGTGAAACCAGCATGTTGGTCCTGCAGCAAGGAAGTGGCTTGGCAGGCCACGACATTCGCGCCGCAAAAGGCAGCTGGTTATCTTAGGCGGTTGCCTTCCCAGGTCCAACCACAGATATCTCCATTTCTTCAAAGCTTGGGGTAGCCTTGCCGGGCATGCTGTGGACCATGGATCGCAATTCTTTCTCATCATCTGGGGCATCCCCAACATCGCCATTGCAACAACTTTATATGATGGAGGAATTCCAGGCGCTGCCAGCGACATCATGTGACACTATACAGACTCGATTGCAGCAACACAAACGTCGACTCGCCATACTGGACAATGACACCTTCGTCTCCACTGCCATTGCGCCAAATTGTTGTTTAGCAGCAGCTACCTCCTCGAAAGTCCGCCTGTACGATGTAGAGAGACAGGACCGTACCAGTGACATCAAGCCATTTGCTTCTGTTCGTGTTAAAATGTCCAGGGGTGAGAGTATACGGGCAGTCGCCATTTCGAACGATCTCTTAGCCGTGGTGACCCACTCTCGCCTAATTGTGTACGAATACCGGGAAACTGTCGGCATTGAGCAATCACCCCTGGAAGATGTGCGCATTGATTTGCAAGCAACATGGACGCCAAGGTCGGTTGAAATCTTGCAGGTATCCTCCACAGATACCCACCGGAGCGCTTTTGCGTGGATAGCGGTGGGCGGAGAGGGTGTAAACGGCGTGAAAGTTTACCAGTACTCTCGTCAATTATGCTGGAACACCCCACACGACTGCCACTTCAATCTGCAATGCCCAGGAAACACTGGCTTGGTGAATACTGTTGGTTTTTCGACATTCCTGATCATGGACTGCTTCGTCGTCTTTGCGGTGACTTCAGAGAACCGTGTCGTCTGTTGGAAGATCCAGACGCATGAAACAGGTAAGACTCCTCGGCAGCGGCGTGTCTGCGTGACGTACTCATTGTTGTGACCGAGCAGATAGTCCAACGACGGTTGGTCGCAGTGAATATGACGCCAATGCGACGTGTGATCTACCTGTAAGAGCCAATGTTCAGCCCAGTTTGTATTGCCTAACATTCAGTAGCCGCCCAGAGGCGAGATAACAGCCGTCAACATTTTTGCATCGCCTTCCGGTATACCATACATCTTTGTCGCGACGAACCAAAAGCATGGCTCACAATTGGTCCGGAGTTTCATAGCGGCCATGGACATACCCAACGCCCAGTGGAGGTCGCTTCCGGACAAGGTTGCTAGCAGACAGCTCCTTTCAGCGGCAGCAACCTCGAACGGTCGTTATCTTATACTGGTGGAGAAAGGCTGCATGAGAATATTGACTTTACGTGCTGTCTATGGAGGAGGCCTCACTTGTTTTGAAGGTAGCGTCAAAGACTCCTCGTCCCTGGGATATACGGCAACAGACATCCGCACGATATCCTTATCGGTAAAAGAATCTTTGGGTCGCATCGAAGTCACTGGCGTCGACGGCCGCGGGCATCTGGTCTCTGCACGAGTGAGCGTTCCCGGGATGCTGGCAACAACGCCCCCTTCACTCGCGAGGCGGCCACAACTGGAGCCAGCGGAGCTTCCATGCCAAGCCATCGTACAAGAGCTCTGCGGGAAAGAGGTGAGCCACAGTATAGGGGTGAATCCGACAGTGACTGAATTGGAGCATGGATCCGAGGAGATCCAGATCATGTTGGTCGATTGAGCAGGCCACCTGGGCGGTCTTCACTCATGATTATGAGCCTATGAGTCCACCAGGGTAGGGAAACGACTGCTTGAAAAGGCTGAGAGGACGCAGTCTCCGAGTACTGTTGCATGTCTCGTCACTCGAACCATATTGGGTAATGGTTCGAGGAATAAAGACGTGTCGTGGGAACAGTGTTGCATCTGAGCGCTGGCTCCGAGGGCTGGGGGGCTGATTAAGGAAGTCCACTACCCGCATCCGGGTTAGGGCCCACGGGTCGTGGGATCACTCCTGGCAAGGCAGTCCTGCTGTACTCCACACGTTGCCCCGTGGGTAAGTATAAGAGTCCAGCTCTCGCACTACATACCTGTCATTGAGCTCTGTCGCATCGGATTACTCTCCGTGGACATTGCCATATCGCCGCGCAGCCAGACTCTGGAGCAGTCCGAACATGAGCTCCGCACAAGCACCACACGCGACTTCCAAGCAGCATCACGCCATCAAGGATCAATGTCAACGGACATGATCATCGCGTTTTGCCCAACTCCACCGTTTAGATGACCAGGCGGCAAATCATGTAGGCGTGGCGTCGGCACCTGCATCTTCATTCTTCGCATCGGGATTTCACGCCATTCTGGCCACTTGGCTGCCGCTGTTGACCCGACTGCCGCACGCTTGACCTATCTCAAAGCACCGACAAAGATGCACAACTACGCGATACGTAATTCGCCGTGGGATTCGTTTGCCTCAAGCGGCAGCAGTGCTCCACCGCGATCGAAGACCGGCCACCAACGAGCGAAAGGCGGGCACTGGCGACACGCGCAGCATCATGGAATGTCCATTACTGCTTACAGTTATTATAGGCGCTATCCGTCATTAGGATGCTGTAGAATTGGCGGCGGATGCGCCTGGACCTGCATACTGTGTTGGGTAAGCTCCAAGTGGCTGGAGGGACTGAGCGGGGATCTCGTCGTCCGGCTGCTCGCTATCCGTCCCCGCGACGGGGGATGCTGTGTATGCCATGGTCCGCCACAAGAGATCCTGGTATGCAATCGACTCGAAGTCAAGGTGGACACCCTGCTCCAATCGCCTATTCCTACTATCATGTCGTTCTGTTTGCGCTGCTGCCGCCGCTGTCAATCCCATACGTCCATTATGCTGCACCCCGCCTTCGTTTCGAGAAGAATGGCACCTTCCTTTCTTTAGCAGGCGACGTTCCTCAGGTGCATAGGCGGTTTTCACCTAAACGCTTCCAAGATTCTATATGAGGTAGTTGGGCTGCTTTGCCCAAGTCTCGCTACCCGTTTTCATCTCCTGCTGTGCAACCTGTCGAGCCTAGTCCTCCCACTTCTCTCGGCACTCCGTCTTGCACACTCTGCTGAATTATTAGAGCCTCAAAAACTCCCCAGCAATCATTCATATGCAGCTTAAGCTTGTACCATACCTCAAGATGGCCAACCCATCACTACTGCTCCTCGGTGCAATCTTCGTCATTTGTTCCTCCTTGTACATACTACTCAAGAAAGGAAGACGCGATTTGATCCTGGAACGACTTCACACCCAGCGTCGACGGTTCTCCGGTGCAAAGACACCTCCTCGATCGCTGTCACCCGGGAAGGACAAGATCAGCTCCGCGCCGGACTACTCGGATGTCTACCCTCCGTCTCGCAAGATCGCACTTGCAGATATCCCAGGCTTCGCGGAAAAGTTGGGCAAAAGCCAGGAAGCTTTGATAACCTCCGCGGAGAAGAGAGAGTGCGTGCCGCTGGCTACTGAACTCCACGAAGCGAAGAAGACAATGTGTACTCCGTGTGAGTTCACAGTAGAGGAGATCGAAGCACTTGGAGATTTTCCAGACTACGCTACGCTTAGTGGCATACGCGTCCCAGAACCATATCACGACCTCGATATCAAGAAGGCAAAGCCGAGGCCTTACCGACCTTTCCGATGGGCTTATCACCAGACTATGTGTAAGTGCTAGTTGAGAGTACATGTATGTTATGCTGACATTGCTACAGCCCTCACGAAGATGGAGCCAGACTGGTGGTTTGAGCTTGAGAGCACATACGAGGAACGCATGAGGCAGCGACAGGAAATTTTGGAGAGGGAAGGTGACAAAGTGCTAAACATGCTTCCTGGCTCTTACTTCGCTTCCAAGGAGTTGATGGAGATGGCGCTGCAGTTCCTCTGTGCACGCTACCCACAGTATTTCCGCTTGGACAAGGAGAAAATGATCTTTCACAACGGCATCTTGAATACCGAGTCGGACCTGAAGAACACCCATCCACTCCATGTGCTCTTCAACAACATCCCCGAAGACTTTGCTATCACAATGCGAAATCCGGAAGACGGCTTGTATAGCTTTCGTGCCGGTCAAATCTGCAGTGCGTTGGGCTGGAACGTGGGGACGAAGATCGGCAAGACTCTGCCAGAGATACATGCACCTGTACCGGACTACAAGGAGAAGATGCAAATGTCTATGGATCGGTAGGTCGCCGAGTCTGACCGCACTTTTGGGATTGCGCTAACATGGACCCAGTTATTTCACGAGGAAACCCACTGACAAGGCGATCCAGCGAGGGTCATGGGGCCTTGAAGTGGACCAACCGCTCTACATGCCTCCTGGCGACCCACACGAGAAGCTTCGCGACGTCCAGATGGCCGATCTCGACATCTCGCGCTGCCACCTCCGCGTCGATTGGCAAACCCTACGTCGCTTGCCTTTATCAGGCGCCATCGTGTTCAACTTCAAAGCCCTCTTCACGCCGCTCGAGGAGTTTCGTACCGAACCCTTTGTACCTGCTCTCGTGTTGAAGGTGCTGAATGAGGCGAAGCCTAACTTGATGGCGTACAAGAATACATGGCATACTGAGCACGTAGTGAAGCCCGCATTGGAGAAATGGGCAAAAGAGCAGGTTGAGAAGGGATGGGTGCCGAAGAACTGGGACCCGCATACTTTGGATGAGAGCCCGTACTTTCCGGGTTGGGAGGAGAAGTGGCATCGGCAGCAAGGTTTCTGAGTAGCGAGACGTGCCTGCGCGTCCACTATTGAGAATCTAGCATGCGTCCCGGTCTCACGGCTATATCAGGCTTGTTTGGTTTATATATGCATATCTGGCGTTAGGGAGCATTTTTCAGCGAGCCCATTATTTGTATATGCCAGGTCGCTGCAGAATCCCCAGTCTTAGTCTATATCAAATTGAGGTACCTTTCGATTCTTACATTTGGAATACGAGCGCGACTAAATCACGTTGCAAGGAGATGTAGCACCCGCGCAAGTACATATTGAGTCATTCAAGAAGTGCGATAGATAATCTTTCTTCTGCTTCTTCAATTTGTAGTTCCTTTTACTCACATGTGGGCTCGAACATATTTTGCGACTTATTAGCACGGACGCAATGCCGCATACCACACCAACAGATCTTCTCCACTTGTGCGACGGCCGCACCGCCAACTTCGCGTGCCTTGTACGTCAGGTGTTAGGCCTGGCCAATTAAAAAGCTAAGCGCTTTCGGAAGACGCTATCCTATTGGCCGGCACCACGCGTGAGGGAAAACGTCCTACTGGAACCCAGACTTCGGCACCGCTACAAAGTTGTGGATAGGCGAAAAAAAAAAAAGAAAAAAAAAAACACAGCTCTTATTAACTGTTGCCTGACATACGTTTGGGAGGCGCATCGCTCTTTACATCCACCCCTTTTATGACAGTGGTAGATACATAATTACTGGCGCTTCATAATAAGATGTTCAGGTATATAGTAGCCCGGCTATTCTCTCTGTAGTTCCTAACCTCTATATTAGATATCGTTGATATACTGGTTCGCGTTCGCATTGTGCGTGTATTTCTCGGTGGGATATACCTTGATATACAACATAACAATGTGTCTATTGAAGACGCGAAACCACATGTGCGCCGTTGATTAGTAGCCCGGACCGGGCAATTGCAAATCTGGTTTAGTTGCTACGTTATATATCGTGCTTGCTAGTCATATGATTTTCATGAAACCGGAGGGTCACTTGGTTATTTTCCTCGTAATTATTTGCAAGCTTGATCACAGATTGTAACGGGCAACCGCAAACTACGATGCATGTGCTTCACCACAAACGCAAATTGTAGGCGTCTAGCAATCTACTTGCAACGTATAAAGATTCTTAATTACTTACCATCCCACAACAAGCTTTTCACTTGCACACCTGCAGCGTCCTGATCCCGTTCCGACGATGTCGCAGACCGTTCAGACCCACATCTTACACCTGAGCGATGAGCGCCTAATCAGCGCCACATGTTCTTCCATGTACTCAAATCTTTCAAGAACTGACGCCGTTGCCTGCTGCACCATCACAGTGCATTTGATAATTCAATATTACAGAAAGCTCTGAGTATCGGCCCCACCCGATCAGAACCAATTCCAAAGGGATAAAAAATCTGGACGATCTCCCGAGACATACCGTTCCATGCGGAAGCTACTGTACTGCTGTGTCGTTGCTTCCTATTTTGAAGGGTGATAAGACCGCATATGTTGTTTTGACTGAGCGCTTTAAGCTCAAGGCGGACTTGGAGAGTGACCCTGAGACACATATTTTTAGTCTTTTATCGAAGGCCGAGCATGCAGAACAATTGCGGGGCATTGAGGAGCAGAAGTGCAGCGATGCTTTTGTGGAAGGCACAAAATATCACGTCCAAGACTGGAGAGACGGGCCGATTACATGGAGCAAGACCGATAATTACAGTCCAAAATTCACTGTTGTGCCTCTGGAAAAAGAAGCGGGCTCGGAACAACTATCTCCTATAGCACCGGCGGTAAACATCCCGGACACTGTCTACGTCGTCCTGGCGAAGTACTCCTCCTCTCCATATGCTTATCCGTCCCATCTCTCGGATTACCACGCTATCTCTGCTAGGGCTAACATAGAACGCACTGGCCTCATCTTCTCTAGTTTTTTAGACGCTGAGGGACGCAAGAAGCCGAATGAGCAGGGCCCCCGGGTAACGCAATATCACAATCACCTGCTCCACAGAGAGCATTTCCATGTCATATCTACACCACAACACCATCACATATTCTCTGTGATAGCAGTCCCATATAAAAAGCCCAACCTCTCAAGGGATACCTCCTCAAGTATCTACACTGTCTACTCCGAGAAACGGGACGCTCGTACCCCCGACGGCAATGTCGAACAAAGGGTTGTCCCCATGGGATGGCTCATCAATCAGCAACAGGCGGACGAATTTGCTGCGAAGGAGAAGGACGAATTCCAATTTGCGCTTCAGCAGAGCGCCGACCCTAACATAGTGCTCGTGCGCCAGGCGACACCCATTTATGGCAAGTATCATGTACCTATTTTCAGGGAGCGCTGTATGAAATTGAACCATGACGAGTGCGAGATTTAGGATATGGTAACTGATAGAAATGTGTTTATGTGGACTGAGGTTGTGGAGGTGAAGAAAGGAGGTGCGTAGGATGAAGCTGGGCGGATGGTCTCGTTGCATCAGGTTAGCTCGTCGAATAGAGAATGGAGACCAGTAAAAATTGCCTGCATGGATTTTACAAAATTGCGGGTATGTAGTTATTTTATGATGTGCGCTGCGTATATCAAGTCACGGAGGAGAGGAGCAAGAAGGATTGACAATGATGTTAAGTCCTTGATTGATTACATAGTCGAGCGCTATCTGCACAGAGTGGTATAATATACATAAAATGAGTGTAGAGAATGAAAGTGAGACTCATAGTAACAAGATAAGCAATAACATGGACCCAGCAGAAAACAGACAAAGGAAAGAAAGGGAAAGGTCTCCGCATGTCCGAAGAAGCCCCAGAGGAAGATCCTTCGCCTATTCCCGTTGTGAAAGCTCAGTTGTGGATGTACACATTGAGTTTGTCGTACAACACTTCCCTAAGCCCCGATGAATCCTTTTTAAATTGGGGTTCGCTCACCCACTCGAGAGTTGTATACGTCCCAGCAGATTCATTGAGCATGCAGTTCAATAGATCCGATACCTCGTCCCTGCTAATATAGGGCTCCGAGTGATACCCGTACCAGCTCGCTTGGGTCTCTCCAGAGGCCCCATCCTCGTCGCAAGGGACACAAGCAACCATTGCTGGTAGGCTCCGGTCTTCTGTTTCTGTGAAGACGTTACCCAGTATCTGGCGCCAGGGGTTGTCGCGCGGATAGGCAAACACGAGCGTCTCGTCGTCGATCCAATCGTCAAAGCTTGACGATGTCTTGTCGTATTCGAGGCAGATGTCCTTGGGCAGCTCCACATTTATGTCAAGACCGAGGATCGTTCTCGTGGTAGAGATTTCCTGCCAGCGCATAATCTCGGTACAGTGGTATCGAAAGGTGATGTCGAATCCTTTCTCCTTCTGATAATTCACCAAGTGCATGACGAGTTTGGCAAATAGAGCATGACCTATGCTCCACCTGAAAGTACCATCGTCTCGCAAGGGGTTCAAACCTAGGGCTAATATCTTCTTTATATTGTGGGTGCCCAGCCATGCCGTAATCTTGTGAAACAAGTCAGATGCATGCAATGTATTCGCCAGGACATTGCGCGCTCTCACGTCCAGTATCTTAGCGGCGGCCTAGGGTAGGGCTTTTGTTATTAATCGCACGATCGTGTACAGTTCTTATATTATTTTTTTTAACTATTATTAAATGTTAGTACTAAATTATATACTAGCTATTTATATATTTTATAATATAGACTTTATAACTTTTTTTTAATTAAACTATTTTTTACTATAGGTATAAATGTTTTTATTAATAACGCTACACGTACTATAAAAAATATTTATAAAAAATATAATATATTATTTAAAATAAGTAGTAATAGTATTATAACTATAATTAGTACTAATATATTATAATTTAAAAAAATAATATTTATAAAATTATTTACTTCTAAATACACTATATATATAACTATAATAATATTAATTATAAAATTAATATATATAATAAAATTAAGAAGTTTAATAATAATTTTAATAAAAATATATATAATTTAGTTTAAGCACGTCTAAATAAGTATAAAAAGTATAATAAAATAATAGTATAGTAAGTATAGGTCTTTAATATAATTATTTACTATATTATTATTTATTTTAGATAAAGTACGTTTTTTAATATAACTTAAAAATAATATTAATATTATTTAATAATCCGATAGGTTACAATAGTACTTATTAATAGGTTTATAATAAGAAAAAGACTTTTTTATTTTTTTATTACTAACTACCTATTTCTTTTACACTTAAACTATTATATATTATTTTATAATACTCTCTTTTCCTTTTCTATAATTATTTATCGTCTACTATATTTATTTATTATTATTAATTACTATCTTATATATAGCTTTTATATTATTACTAATACTGTCCTTACTAGTTTTTTTATATATTATAGCTATACTACTGTTAGGGTAACCGCGCACTACGCTATCTTATTTTTAAATTTAGTATAATTAAGATTATTTTAGTTATTTAGTATATCTAGAAGCTACTACTTCTATTTATAAATATAATTTATGTTAGCGTTTATAATAATAGAATTATTAGAATTTATTACTATTATAACTATATAGGTTAGTAATAATAATTATTACTATACCGGTACTAGTATAAGTATAGTATATATTTACCTATTTTTATTATAAAATAGTAATTTATAGTTATTAGACTTACTATTTATTTTATACTACCTAATTACTTACTTAAGTTAAGACTTACTATAGTATTTTATAGTATTTTAAAAATTTTTAGTAAAAGAATCTTTAATATAAAAATAAATTTAATAAAATACTAAACGTTATACTTATTACTTTTATAAAATTATTCGACTATATTATAATATTTATAAAGAAATCTAATATAGCTATCTAGTATAGTAGGCTATTTTATTATACTTTTTTATTATTTTATATATATAGTAGCGGGGGTGCTGGCGTATATTAATATTTTATAGTATACTAGTAATAGCGTAAGCTATTACTATTATTTTTTTTATAAATAGATACTACGTATTAGATTAAAAGGTAATATTTACTTACGTATTACTATTTTAACTTATTATAATTATTTTTAGTATAACGCGTTAATATATAACTATATACTATTTTGATTTTTTATTATTATATTTAGGATATTATAGAGCTGTTTTATAAAAACCCCTATAGTAACTAGTAGTTATTTCTTTTTAAAAATATAAGTACTACGCTAAAAGCGTAGCTTTATTTAAAAAAAATTATTTAATAAAACGTCTTTTATAAAATTACTAAAAGTAAAAAATAAATACTATAAAAGTATTTTAAAGAAAAAACTAGCTATATAGTAAGCCACACGCCGTAGTTATAAGTTTAAATCCTATACTAACTAAAAATAAATAATATTTTTTACAGTCCTTATATACGCTTATTTTTTTAACTATATCTAGGGGAATAACTTTTTTTAGCCTATACCTTTTTTAGACTAGTATCTCGACGCTACACTTAACCTCTCTTTATATAAAAGAAAAAATAAAAATAGTAAAACGTTTAACTATAAAAAATTACTATATATAGACTATATAAAAAATATATTTAGTAATCTTATATTATTTATAAAACTAAATTTTTTTTAAATATATATATATATAAATTTAGTATTTATTTTATTAACTTCTTTATTATATAATTAAACTATTATTAAAATCTGCAATATATATTGCGTCGCAAACACACAGAGTTACACATTGCTAGGTGCCGAAACACAAGACTTGCGCGCTCTCTCGGCTCTCTCTTCGTAACACGGCTGTTCCTCCGCTGGTTGGGCGATCTCGTACTCGATGTCCTTCTAATCTTCATTTTTAAGCTCTGTCTCCGTAGCGTATCTAATCTTGTGAGGGTATTTGCGGTACGAAGCCATTTGATCGACTTTCTGCCTCCGAGCTGCACCCCATCGCGGGGTTTGTTGAACGGCCGTCGGGGGAGCGGAGGTTGCGGGAATGTTGACACCACCCGTAGACATAGCTCAAAGTTTTCACTGAATCGATAGGCTCGTATTGAATATGTACTTGTTTCTTTGAATGTTCGATCAACCTACTGGAGTACTTTAGTTGTCGGTACCCTAAGAAAGCACCCTGGCAGACATTTACCGTACCTGCAGCCGCGCGTATTAGTATCGACTATAACAGGCTCGAGGAAGGTATTGTTGGAAAGATGATCTTCTTGCTCAGATTTTTTGAGAATCAAGTTGGCACTATACAATCGTGCGGACGAATCAACTATGCCGCTTAAAGCCATTTATACCTCTCTAGGCAATAATAATACTCGTGCGCGAGATAACTGTGCTAGTAGAAGTTAATAAATTTAATAAAATAGTATTGAGGTTATTACTTAAATATAAACTGTAGTTAATAAGACTATTTTATTATATATATAAATTTTTTACCTATTTATTATACTTATATCTATTTATATTCTTTATTTTTATTTTTACGATTATTATACTATATAATAATAATAATAATTATTTTTAATATAGCTACACTGCTACTTTATTTAAAAAAGTAATATATTAATAAATACCTCTCTATACTCTATCCTAATATATTATTTAATTTAAAGCTTCTTATAAAAAATAAAAAATAATAAATTAGATATAACTTTTCTAAATATAGCCGTTTAGTTATATTAATTTTAAGTAATAATAATTTTTAATTATAAACTTAATATTTTATACTAGTCTAGTTACTATACTATTATTTAAAATTAAAATTTAATATAAATAAGTAGTTATCTCTTATAATAAATAACTTATAATTTATATAATACGTATTTAATATTAAAAGAACTTTTAATATACAGGGGGGTAAAAACGAAAATAAGTACTTAAAAAAGATACCTTTTTAATAATAAAATAACTTTATAATTAGTAAGCTAAAAAAAATAAAAAAAAAATAGCGTTTTAAAGAGAAAGATTAGTAGATTCTGAATACCCTATTTAGGGCCGCTTAGTAAGAGGTTAAGGGATAAAAAAAATAGTAAACATAGATAATTTTTAGGCCTTATTTTAGACTATTACTGTATAACTTTTTATTTAAGGTGTAAAATTGGCTTATTTTTATATATATACTATTAGATGCTATATTCTGTTAGTAGTTAAATTATCTTTATATATAAATTATATAATTATTAATAAAAGTTAAATTTTTAAATTTTTAATAATAAACTAGTAAATAATATATTACTAGTACTTATTATAGTATTCTTAAGATTCTATAGGTATTCTATAATAGCTAGGAAGTAATAAAATATAATTATTAATGCCTTTTTATAGTATTTTATTTTACTTTTTAAAAAAAATTCTTTTAATAGCCTCTATCCTTTCTAAACTTAATTTTATATATAAGTTAACCTTTTTATTTTTATTTAGCTTCGATGTTAAATAATCCTATATATTTTTTATATAGGCTAAATTAGTGTTATAGGCTAGATATAAAAAAATACCTAAATTATTCTTAAACTAGTTTATAACGTCTGTTATTTTATAAATAAGGACGTTATCTTATTAAAATTACTAATATAAATTAATGTTTATAATTATAGTATACTATAATAATTATATATATATAAATATATTATTATATTAAAAAAAGAACTAAAATATCTATTAAGTTACTTATCCCTTTTTATCTTTAGTTTAACTTTAGATATAAGAACTTTTTTTATATACTCTTTACTAGTAAAGGAAATAAATAATTTAGGTATTTTAGTAAATACTAAATTACTTCTACCTTTTAACTAAATAGCGTTCTAAACTTAAATTATAAAATTATAACTAATAAAATAATTAATATAATTAATATTAAAAAAATAAAAGTATATCGTTAGAATATATTAAAAGTAGTATATTTTAATATATTTTAATATTAAAATAACTTATTTAATAATAAGCTAACAGCTGGTTCTTTTTCTAACTCTATTATTATCTCTTTTATTTATATTACGAACTTTTTAGAATATATTCTTTCTTTTAAATTTATATTTTTATATATTTTTTTAGCGTATTTTAAATTTATTTTTAATATTTTCTTTATTAATTATTATCTTTTTTTATTTATATAAATATTATAGCCCTTCTCTTTTAAAATTCTTTTATAAGAATTTTTTTAAAATATTAAGACTATTTTCTCATAATATTCCTTTATTTTCTTATTTAGGGCTTTTAGTTAAGTTTCTATTAATAATTCTATTTTCTATTTATATTACTAAAGAATCTCTATCCCTTTTAACTTTATTTATATTATTTTATTTTTAATATATTATATAGTATTATAAATACTATTATAAGTCTTCTTTAAAGTAAAAATAATTATTAAAATAAGAGTTTTTATTTTTAGAAAAGGATTAATATTACATATAAGTTTTATTATATTTAGCCCTATATTAATATTATAAAAGTCTAGGTTTATAAAATTAAAAAGATATTATTATATAGTATAATATTAATAATATATTACCTAATTAGTAATTATATAATATTTTATATTTATATATTAATCGAACAAATAGTGTGGCTATAGTGGCTCGGGGCAACCAAAAGGGGTTTTAAAAAAGAAGGAGTATATATATACCTTTATTAGTAATTATATAAGTAAGAGCTAAATTTTTACTAATTATATAAATTTATTATTATATAAAAAATACTTATTAAAAATTAGGTTACGTAACCTACGCTAGTCCTAGAGTAGTATAGTTAAAATTTTAGTTAAATATATTTACTAACTAAAAAGTTATAGGGATCTAAAAACGGACTAAAAAGGTTATTATATTTAGGCAAATTTAATTTATTACGTATATTAACTAGGCAGTAACTAAAATTCTTATAAAAATCTCCTTAACTTTCTTTCTAAAACAGTATAATTCGCGTATTTTTAGGCTTAGTAATTAGTTTTATATTAATTTTTAGAAATAGTAATATTTTAGATTATATATTTCCTAATATTCTCCTCCTGTAATAATAAATTGTTAGTATATAAAAAGAATAATAAATAGTTATACTACTTTATATAATAGTAGGATTCTATAAAATATTAAAATATTATAAACTAAAAATACTATCTTTTTACTATATTCTTAGGTAGAGTAAGGTATAGTTTTATATATACCTATATAATATATCGCTTATAAGGCTAAACCGTATCTATATTAAAAGCTATAGAGGATATAAGACCCTTAGTATTATTAATAAGAATATAAATATTATCGCGCTTAAAACTTAGCGCCTAGTTAGCTAGTTTACTTTTAAAAATAGGTACTAACTACGCGCACTTAAGTAGTACTTAGTAAAACCTTTTAGAGTTTTATACTATAACTCTAGTTCTTTTAGTATAGTATAGGTATATATTATAGGCTACTACGTATTTATAATTTTACTATATTAGCATTTTAAGTTATCGTGCTAAACGCGAAGAACTAGTATACTAAACTATATAAATTTAGAGTATATCTAAATAGAGACTATATCACTTTATTAAATAGCTATAGGTTTTTTAGTTTACTAAAAATAGTATCAAATTTTTAAATAAGTAACCTATACTTTAATAAAAAGTAAACTAGGAGTATATTATTATTACGGCTATAAAACTTAATATAAAAGACTTATTTATATACCTAAAATTTTTATAATTTTACTATTTAAGACTTATAATATAATTAAATTGTGTTGTTGGTTCTGCGCGGAGGAATATTCGGCATATAGGGATAGACGTTATAATACCTAGTAATATGCTGCCTTATAGCTGGTCATTTAGCGCTATGTATAAAGACTTAAAGCTAAAGAAGAGAAAGGGATTAAGAGGGCTAAGTAGGCGGCGTAAAGTCTAATGTGCTGCACTGTGACGCGAGACACACTAAAGCGAGACAAAGGACAGGTACTTTGATATTTAACCATGATTTCTAGACAGCAACGCTTGTCCCTTAGCATAATTTGCCATAGCTTTACTCTATAGGACCTGAGTAATGGTTCCCTAGTCTACATATCGAAAATTACTAGTTGTTTAATATTCTTTACGCCGACTCCAGGAGAGCGGCTTATTCGGCTTCTCAAAGACACCTCAGTCTCCCAGGGTGCACACCGACCAAAGACGGCTTTACATACCATTATAATCTTCAGTGATCGGTAAGCAACATCACCAGTCCATTAGCCAGCGAGTATAGACTGTGTGGTAGCCGTAACAAGTGTGATTATGCGTCGACGCAACCCTGGTCGGTAGCTGAAACTACAATGCCCGACGCCAATCAAGATCCGCACGGACGATATACTGGTATCAAAACTTATGTAATAACCTTGGCGAAGTGATGTGGTCAGCAGCTTGTGGCTGTGCGTCAGCCTTCTCATGATAGGATAGGATCACCAGAGTCATCGAGAGAACTGCTGACATGTGCATTAGGTTTTCTCCGAGAGATTTCGCAGCGGAGCCCCGCTCCAAGCTTCCTTCCAAAACAGTGGCACGCAGGACAACCCCGCGTACTCAAATGCACTCGTTCAATAATCTCTCCACTCGCAACCTTCGTGAAATTGTCCAATATGCCCCCTGAGAATACCCACAATGCGACTGCCGACCTCAAACAGGAGACCTCAGTCGCCCGCTCAGACCTCCGCGATGCAACCCCAAAAGATCCTACAGCACCCCAAGAACCACAAACAACTCAGGAATCACAAGCGGCCAAAGAATCTTATGCCGACTACATCAAGAATCTGCCACCGCCATTCTGGGAGATCAAGACACCACAGACGAGAGCAGCGAGCGACGAGGCGAGCGACGAGGCGATCGCGGCCAGAATCAACGCTGTATGTGCGCCAGTGACAGCCGAGCAGCGCGAAGAAGATGAGCGTTTGAAAGCTATGTCCTGGCTCGAGCGGTGGCGTTACCGCAAGGCGAGACGAGAGGCTAAAGAGAAGAATAAAGGCCCCGATTTAAGACCTGTAGAAAGGGGGAGCCGAGCACAGCTGAATGTCTTTGGTGTCAATATTAGGGAGAAGCAGGGGAAGCGGTAACGTGTCTACACAAGAAATGTGCTGTAAATTGCATAGGACATTACACAACTACAGAAGAAAACAACAGCTATAGTATGCTCGTATCTCTGTGCCGCAATTGTGACGAGCATGTTTCACTCTCGATTGCCGACAAAGTCATCAACCGCATAATTTGCACCTACTCCCGCGGTAATTCCCCAGAAATTTTGTTAGGAAGTACCATCTTTCGCGATTCACGTCTGCCGGTATGGCGTCTTTTCTGCTGCAAACTTGTAACAATAAATATTGTAATTACCTTATTCATATCTTTTTCGAAGGAGGTACTGTTGGTCCTGCGCCTTAACTGGCATCGACCTTCGGCCGCGTGCACGATGATGGAGAGTCGACCGAGGAACCTCGCCATGACCTGCAAGAAAGCGAAAGATGAGGGGAACTCCTGGAGGGACTCCTTTTGCTAAGACCTGACTTGCCTTATCCATGTCTATCGAGTTGCTGTTGTTAGTTGTACAGAGGATTGACGGATGTAGCAGGGCTACCCACTGCCGCGCGACAATGGACACATTGAACAAGGGCGGCAGCAGGGATAAGAGCCACAGTTATTTTTAGAGAGTATGCTATATCGGGTATAGACGTGGCGTGGAATGGATTAGATAATTATTGTAATTTATTATAAAATGCCACTAAATTAACTGTTGCTAGATCTAAGCTTTATCTAGAGCCGAAACTACTAGCGCCCTTAACTACTTTAACTAATATTCTAACCTAATAACGCCTTTAAAATATTTATAATTTATAATTTTAGTTTAATTTTTAACTACTTTATAAGCCTATTACGTTAAATTTTTATTTTTATAATATTTTACTTTATCTTTTTAGCTAACGCTATCTTATAAACTCTTTTTATAAATTTCTACTTTATAGAGTTAGCCTATTTTATCTACTACCTTTATTATTCTTAAATTTTTTTTAATTATTATTTTAGTTACTTATAGGATAAGATCTATTATATAAAAAACTTTTTTATATATATATGCTACTTATCTTTTTACTACTTATCTACTTATTATTATATTTACGTATCTCCTCTATCTTTAGCTATTTTTATTTATAATTTTAGTTTTCATTTAAGATTTACGTTAAAGTATAAAAAGTTTTATATAATTATTAAAATTTAGCGCGTAACTTATTAGGTAATTTCTAAAAGAGTATAAAAAAACTCTTAAAAAGTATTTTTTTAGCTAATTATTATAAGATGTTTAAAATATACGTAGCGTCTTTATAGCTTTATTTATAAATAATAGTTATTACCTTATATCTAACTATTTTTTTTATAAAATAAAGTTGCTACTAGTAACTACTTAATTAAAAAGAAAAGTACTATATATATTATATAATTTAATAACCGACTCTTAAAGATACTGTACTAAGCCTAATTAAAAAAAAATAGTACTAAGATAGGCACGTAATAACTACTTAATAGTACTTAATAGTATTATAGCTTAGTATAATTTATTACTCTATATAATAACTTTACTCTATATAATAACTTTACTCTATATAATAACTTATACTAATATATTTACTATTATAAACTAATACTAAATAAGTATTTATAAAAAAAGAGATATTAATATATTATAACTATAGTCTCTATTACAGCGTTTAAGGTACTATTTACTAATAGTAGTATACTACTATTTTATAACTAAAATACGCGTTTCTAGTACGTTAAAAAATAAAATTTTAGTAAAATATATATATTAAACTTACTTTAACCTATACTATAGAGCACGTTAAATACTTTAAGCTTTTAAATTAAACTAAATAAATAAAAAACGTAAAGTAATAAGTATATTTAATATAATTACAGGGGGGTAACAAAAAAAAGTTTAATTAAAAAAGATACCTTTTTTAAACTAATATAACTTTTTAGTTATAAGGCCTAAAAATACGAAAAAAATACTATTTTAAAGAGAAAGACTAGTAGATTCTATTTACCCTACTAGAGGCTGCTTAATAAAGGGCTTAAGGGTAAAAAGCAATTAGTAAACATAGATAATATTTAGGGCCCTACTTTAAGTTAGTATAACTTTTTATTTAAGATTTTAAATTAGCTTATTTTTATCTATATTATAATAGATACTACGTTTTATTAGTATATTAAATATTTTTATATATTTATATATTAATTATATAATTATATATAAAAGTTACTTTTTCACATTTTTAATAATAAACTAGTAAATAATAAATTACTAATACTTAGTATAGTA